>JAHZNA010004001.1:0-17816 GCA_027743935.1 Sinodicranocentrus sp. ZH6 | reverse complement strand
CTCTTTAACTTTTCAAGCAAAACGTTCTTGCCTTTTCAACTCATGTATCAATACGACACTTAAAGTTTGCTGAGATTTGATGATGAAATTAGTGGAATGAATGAGTTTTAACTTGATACATATACTATTAGCATAAAGTATAAAGCGCATTTCGCCCAAGTGCGCAACCTTTTAAGGATTTACATAATTCAAGGAAAGCTTCCTTCCCTTTATCGCATTAGCACTCTGTTTTGTTTCATTTTCACTTATCATAGAGAAACATAAATCCATACGGTTGCTCTTAAAACCGTAAAAGCTGAGAGATAAAGTTTGCGCTGAAGCTTATGATAAAATCCGTTTGAGCTTCGGCTTCGAATACTCAGAATATATACTTTTTTAGTCAATCTCTATTTGTCTCTTGTATACCTACCTCGTTTACCTATGACTAGAAAGTATGTCTATTCTTCTAGGTACACATGATCCGTTTCCACGGAATAGTAACAGTTGCAAGTAAAAATACGCATTTGAATTGAACAATCAAAGGAGATGCAACGAAGAAAGGAAAATGGGAAGACCGAAATTCTGGAATTGTTCATTTTTATTTATCCGATAGAAGTATAGAAGGGAAATCTCATTTGAAACTTCTCCAGCGCTTGTAATTCATTTTAATCCAAATTACTCCCGAATTTGAATGATATGAAAGAAACTAAAGCAGGAATTAACTTTGAGAATTCATGTTTTACGTATTCTGAACAGGTAATGCCAACTTTTTACGACTCTACCCCTCTAGACTTATACTTCAGCGTACCAAAAAATCCTGCTATTGCAATGCGTTCATTTCGTTATGTTTGACTTCTGAGAAATCAAGATGGAGAATAGAACCATATGTGGTGAGGTTTCTTGGAAATATTAAAATTGGAATTTTTACTATGAGATTTCTATTCCGTAAAAGTAAATCATGATGAGATCTATCTCCAGAGAAAAAGCTATTTCCAATCTCAAAATTACAAAGGGTACCCTACCGTAGAAAAATAATATGTTTTTCTTCATTCTTTCTATCACCGCTTCCATTCCATTACGATATACTCGAGGTAGATCAAATGCGATCTCTTAGAGGAAGATGCCTTATATAGGAAGAATCTTCCTTTAGTATTCGTTTTTCTAGTTAAAACATGAAACGGGATGAGAATACGACGGGAAGCAGTCACAGGTTGCCGATCGCAGGTCTGCTTTAATTCAAAAATAGCTCCAAATGGTGTAACGAGTGAAGAAGAAGAGTAAAATGAAAGACTTTCAAGAAATTTTATACCCATTTCAGTTTTTCTTTTGGAGTCAGTTTTATATTACTTTTGTCCTATCATGCAGTACAGCTTGTTATATTTGGCTTTTTAGGTTTTTTGTAAAAAGATTGAGTGGTGCTGATTGAGAAGTCAAACATAAATTAGCTTTGACATGAAACACTCTAGTAAGAAGCCACTTTAAAAGCAGTTTGAAATGAGTCCTTGAGTTTTTACACTTTATATTAGCTTTACTCAGCAATTATGTAAGAATATTTTTGGGCTCTAGCCCATAGATAAGGATAGTGTTATAGATAAGGAGCATCTTGCTATACTTAGCACTTAAATAAAAATTATGCAAAGCTCAATGGAAAAAAATTATTCAGTTGGACAAACAGAAAGATGAAAGATTGCTTTTTCATTAACTTGTTCAACTCCATGAATAATTTCTCGGATGTTCTTTTACATACCTATGTGAGTATTTTAGTATGGACTATGGATTCTTTGTTTGGGAAAAGAATTTTCCATTTTGAAACAAATTCATTTTCTACCCAAAGTCTTATTTGACAAATAGTTTCATTTTTGTCGACTATCGAGTATTCTCGCAATACGATTTAGAATTTGATTAATTGAAAAGATATTTGACTACGTTAGAAAGTATCACTTACTATACTAATAGTATCTATACAAGGCTATAATACCCGATGAACTTTATCTTTCAGTTTATTGGGTATGAAGCATAGAGGTATATTAATGTCGATAACGTTTCAACAACAAAAATAATATCCTTGGTATTAACTAGTATGAATAAAATAATGAGATTTAAGATGTTACAGTTACAGTATGTTCATTTGAAAAGCAGCCCACCCCTCTACATACACAGATACCTATGTATAGGATTTCTCAAAAACTGATTGTGAAATCTTTTTCATCTTGACCAGGAGAAATTCATTATTCCTTAGGTATTTTCGAGTTACCAGAATGTTACCTTTTTGTAATAATTATGTTGAACCGTCTTCAGATTCATTTATAAAAAGACTTGTTGAAATTATTTAAAAGGGAAGGACCAAGTGGCGGAAGAAAGTGAACAACTCAAGTTGTACCGTATGCAACATCCGTAATTAAATTTATATACATTTCGGTGCTTTATAAAGTTACGAAACTGCCAAAACTGGTTTTACTGAAGGATTTCGTCCGAAACCCAAGTGCATGGAACTCTTCATATTATATTGAAATGATTAAAGAAACTTGCCTGTATAAAATAAAGTTTCACTTACCATTTAAAATAATTATAGAGGTTATAGTCATGCTGGAACTAGCAGTTTGCTTTAATTTGGACTGCATTGCTGAACAAATACTTAAGCAATTTTAAATTTCCTTATTAGCATATTTTCATTCACTGCTGTGTTGTTGAGCATAATTTGTGTTTAAAGTTACAAAGAATTTTACAAGGATACAATAAGAAAGTACGCAATAGACAAAAACTACATTACGGAGTATCGACAATAAGCAAGCCATTGGCCAAACCGTACACCAAACTCTCAGCATGAACGCCAGTTGGACATTGAATGGAAACAAAATTGTCTCCAGTTTCTTCTCTCCCATAGATAAGAGTCCACTTTCCATCAGAGAGTCGAAGCTGATGCTCATTTTCCATGACTGAGTTTTCCTTATGACCCAACGAGCCTGAAACCCGGATGACGATCCGAATCCGCCTACCTTCACAACTCTGCTCTAGCGTCTCCCTACTCAAAGTTTGTGGTTTGAAGGAGATGAGAGAGTGATTGCTGCAGATGCGACTTGGCCCTATATTGAAATCGCAGTTGACATGTATAGACTCCAGAAGGAGTTTCCGTCCAAACACATGAATCCTGTAGCCATTGTAGTAAAGCATATCCTCCCTGGGTTCCAGTTCTGATTCATCTCTGTTTACAATATTCAATTATTGAGAATGGTTTGTTTGCACAATGTAATGTAGCATTATTATTGAAGATATATAGGGAATTGGGGTGCCCCAGTTAGGTGCACATTGTGCGTGGTAAAGAGAAAATACGTCCTTTGTTTGGTCAAAGATAAATCTTCGACGAAGATGGTAATATATAATGTTGTAATGTTTACAAAAGAGAATGAATATATCGATTTCTTACCCAATCAAGGAAGACGCAAGTTTCAATCCAGCAGAGAGAATGCTGTAAGCAGTATTGATAAGACTAGCTGCCTCACCTCCGTCGGAAACCATGTAGCCTTGTGAGTCTCCATTTTCACTAACCGTACCTTCTGTGGGCTTTTCTGAGGACGCCCACTTCATAGGAACAAGATCTCCAATAAAACGAGATATTGAAATATCCGAAGGGAATCCGTAATCGGCTCCTACTTGACGAAAAGTTTGAGGTAATCT
The DNA here is from genome assembly GCA_027743935.1 of Sinodicranocentrus sp. ZH6. NCBI lineage: Eukaryota > Metazoa > Arthropoda > Collembola > Entomobryomorpha > Entomobryidae > Sinodicranocentrus > Sinodicranocentrus sp. ZH6. The sequence goes on along the minus strand of JAHZNA010004001.1, from coordinate 14,162 downwards.
TCGGTCTCGAATTGCACGCTGGCGAATTGTCTCTTCTGTTAGACATGTAGTGGAGGAAGTGCTGTGGAGGGAGTTTGGAGCTATAAATGAAGATCGATAATATGACAAAAATCGTATAATACCTTGCCTCATACTTTTTAGATTATCAGCATAATTTCCAATTTGAAATGTAAAAATATGAAAATCATTCCTTACTTCCAGGTCGACTTGTTTTCATGATTCCCTTAATTCGCACAGATTTCCTTTTCTGCTCTTCAGAAGTAATACAGACCGCGTTGTTGATGGACATAACAAAATTCTTCATTTTCTTCTTTTTCATCTCTACAATACTCTCCGTGCCTGTGCTAATATCTTGACAATTTACCGACTGCGTTTGTGTCTCTTGACTATCGAATTCCTCATCTGTGGCAGTACCCGCTTCCGAGTAATAAGTCTCATCTATTCCTGTAGAGCAGCTGAGACTTGATGATACGCGATCACAACTAACATCAAAATATATATCGGCTTTCTCCTCGCTTATTGAAGCATCACGAGCTAATTGGCTAAATGAATCACTGATCTCATCATTTTTTCTCTTATCAGCTGGATTTATCTTGGCCAATGAGGGGTTCCTCACGAGTGAATCTTCATTATTGTGTAATTTTGTGAAACAAGCTTCATGACCACTCACATGAGAAGATGTTGTGATGTTGTATGTTGAATGAAAGGCTTGATGCAATTGCTCTTCAATCTTTACTGGAATTAGCCCTGAATCCTGGCGCAAAGATGACCACTCTCTACCAACTGGAGTGTCTACGGTTAGAGGAGAGTTATGGATATTGTTATGAGAAGATTGTGCATTAATCTTCTCCAGAGAACTGTTAACTTGACCTTGTTTCCTGGATGAAGAAAAGCTCATTGCTTCCCTCCCGTCTTCCTTTGCTACACTTTCCTTTTCTTTCTCATTATTATTATCATCATTATTACGTGATGCATTGAATACGCCGAGGCTTTCAAAGATGCTATTTGTGATAGTTGAAAGCACGTTGTTATTCTCATCTTTTATCCCTGACTCTGTCTCATTCTCCTCTTCAATAAAAGCCTTTCTATCGTCTAGCATGGAAGTAAGACTTGGAATGCTGCTCTCTCCAGCAGTAGAAGTTCGCAGGCTGCCCCAGACGTCAGAATCCTTTGTTTTCACAACGTACGATGGCGAGGATTTCATAGACACAGCTCGTAGCTCCTCACTGTCTTCTGTACAACTGCTTTTGGAGGCATCGTAGTCTTCATCAACTTCCCATGCTTTGGGCCTGGAAAGGATCTTGTAAAAGTCAAAATTCTCCTCGGGAAATTCTATCGGTCCTTCATGCATCACGTAATCTTTTGCTCCGGCGATGCTAGCTGATTTCTGGATGTTTACATTCTTCTTTCTATCCACTCCTGTCTCTGTCACGATGCAGATAAGTAAACATTATGAGGGAGTGACTGAGCTACCGTTTTAATTACTACATTGAGATAAATAAAGAGGAAAATTGCAAATTGTACTTGGGATTTTATTCGTGCTTTTGCTATTCACAGTTCTTCCATTAGCTGCCGAAGGGTAGAGTTTTCCAGGATTTGTTTTCACGGTAAAGCCTGGCATAAGATTGTTAGAAGGAGTGAAGGGAGGTGATACAGAATACGGTGGATTGGATGTCGCTCTTTTTCGCGCTGTAACAAAGATATACTTGCTAATAAATGTACTTTTACTTGAATAAAAAGGAATTCAGAGAATTATTGCAAATGGAAATAAAACAACGTAGGTAAAGTACATGGGGCAGGCCAGGGTGATGTTGATTGGGATCCCATTTTCGGAAGACCTGTGACAGGACACATATGTAGTAGTTTGTAAATTTTAGAAAATGCAATGGCGGAGCACATTTTTGTTTACTTTGAGTTTGCTTTTAAAGGCTAATTAGTGTTTTATTTTGGGGACATGTACATACCTGGTGGAGGAACTTTGTTTGCTTGTAGACTTCGAGTTTTTGACGTGTTGATGCCATGATGGGAGTTGTTAGTGCTGGTGCTGGGTGATGCAGCAGCACTCAAGGGTGACGAGCTAGGCGTAACTCCATTTCCATTTGATCCTTGTTTTGATTTTATGAAAGCCAGTGACGATGCAAATCTGTTGTAGTAACTCATGATTTTGATACAAACAACCGTAGACTAGCTGAAGGATTTTTGATTAAAAGGTAAATACTAGAAATTTTGAGTAGACAGATGGCATAATTTTGACTGGAAGAGGATGAGTATAAAAAATAATAAATGCAACGACAGTCAATTTTGATCAGAAGAGGTTTGTCCAGAGTTTGCAAGATTAGACAAATTCAGCTTTAATTTTTGGACTGGAATGTCATGGAGTAACGACAGCAACATTAACAATTTAGCATACTAATGATGACATTTTTTGGCTATTGAGAGGTTTCTGAGTTTATTTAAAGCTCCAGCTATCGATCAGATAAGTTAGCATACTATTGTAATATTGTATCTTTCTGCAATGCAGTGTGACTTTCGTCAAATATATCCATACCCTTACTTAACATGGAAATTCAGAGCATTTGTAAATCTATTAAACTTCATCACACATGTATATAATTTTTAGCGTTACGTTACGTTACAGTTTAAATAAGTAAAACAAATCAAAGATCACCATCACTCAAGACCCAACCTGATTCAGAGAGAATTTGATGATGATCACGGTTTTGCCGTCCAGAATTAGACTTCTTTCAAACTGTTATTATCTCTATACTTCCCACTCACTTGAGTGTTGAATTTATTGCATTACTCACTCATCTGAACTCTTAAAACTATATGATATTCCCTGATTTAGCACAGCATAACTAAACCTGAAAAATTCGATGCGGTGCTTTTAAATAAAATAAGGATTTTGGAGCAAGACAACAATGATTTCCTCAAACGTCATTCAATATTCTAGTGCTGAAAAATTTATACTTGCGAAAATGAAACTAATTCACAATGTGCTCTCAAATCAAGTGGAAGCATGGATTCTAAATTCTATTCAGGGATTTCTAAAGTTAAAGCGAGAGTGCTAGTTAGGTAATGTAGTTTCAAGTTGTTCGTCAGGGACAAGCAACATTGAACAAATGAAGGTTTTCTTGTATCTGGTCAATTTTTGGCCAAAAAGCGCATTTTCCTTTTGCGACTGTTCTGAGAAGCACAGCGGAACTCGTATTAAAACTAACAAAGTATTCTTTGTACAACTTAACTTAGCAATGATTGTAACCTTTGTTGACGTGTAGCACGTCTCAACAAACTTTGGAGATAGACGGATTGGCTATTACTGTTAGAAGTGCCTGCAATCTGCACCTTCTAACAATCTGACAATGCTACGATAACTCGATTTCCTTCAAACATCTAGACAAATACTTGAACCTCTTACAATATTACTATATGTCTCTGTATACTTTCTCCAATGTATTTGATTTGAACTACTAGATATCTATAATTCGAGACACACGTCTTCTCGTCCATATCACTAAAGTTACTTTTGGAGGCAATGAGGACACGCCTAGTTGTAAATATATGCCTAACATATTACAACAAAAGTAAAATGCATTCTATGAGCAAACAATACTTCATTACAACATATTATACTTCAAATATTTATCAAGCAATAAATAAAATCACTCCAGATTTCATGTGACAAAAGCAATGTTTTTATATAAATGTGAAAATGTGTGGATTCTATTCAACTATTCTTCCAAACGAGAATTCCAAGATTTCCGAGGAAAAAGATGTATATGATGTGTTGATTCTGATGAGTAACCTCATACCCAAAGGATTCCCCAACAATTGCATGCCAATATGGCCCATATGTGCGATCCATATCTTCCTTAATAAGTTTTGCAGCTAGCTGTGAGGAAACGAGAATGATAATATTTACAATTATAATAAATATAATTGCAAGGCATGGAATACTTTTATTTTTAGCATATTACATCGTAATCCGTTCCAAACCGCTCAACTGCTCCTGTGATTGTATCCAGAATATCTGCCTTGGCTTCTTCGGGTATGTCGGCATACTGAAATTATTTATAAATTAAATAGGTATATGCGTACATTAGTATATCGTCAGGAAATACTGACTCGTAACAAAGTGCCAGTTCAACTAACTCGGACAATTGGGTAAGTAGCCGCTACTTTCTTTTCTGTCTCCTGCTCAACCACAATAGGCTGGGCGACTTCCTCTTCGGCCATTACTGCTTGTAGTTTCAGACAAAGAAATAATGGAAAATTCAGACTGTGAACAAACTGCTAATAAAAATGTCGAGTTAATTTTCATACATCAACCTATCGATCTATCGTTCAAAACCAAAATATTATCTTTCAAAAGATCAAGACAGAATACAGACAGGTCATGATCAAAATGAAGGAATACTGTAATTTACCATAAAAAATACACATATGTAGTAAGAGCCATCTCCTTAACTACCTTTTCTGGAAGAAGATCAGTATTTATCTTACAAGAAGGTAACGGTGACACGGAGCTTTGTATACTCCATGCTCCACATATTACACTCTGCCTTTTAAAAATAAAAAGTTCCATTCCTATTTGAAGAACTTTAGTGACTAGACTGATAATGTGATAATCTTACGATTTAGAAACATCTCAGCAACAAATAAATCATTTGTCAAAGTGATTTTTTTCATGTGGAGCAATTTTTCACTCCCAACACTCTTATAATAAAATACTTGGTGTGTCTTTAATGGATTCGAAGAAGCTTACTGGTGCGAAATATATAACTAAATATTATATACCTATTCTAAGAAATATATTTTCACACAAATTAGATGTATAAACGCATCGCACCACATGGGCTTTGAATTGTATGTTTAAAAAATCGGTCTCAGCGGGATTACGATTCTACGAGGAGAAATTGAATTCATTTAAATTTCACATGGCTTTGCTTTCCAAACTTTTTTCATGAAATATACGTTTACCAAATGAAGGATGTTTTGAGCAATATTTAAGCAATAAGTTAGCTTTAGTTTGGCATGAATAAATATGAGTGCCATGAAGAAAATATGAAAAATATGGAATATCTGCGGGTGGTCCTTTCCTTCCGTGTTCGTGCTGACACGAAAATTAAGTCTTACTCGTACATAATAGTGAACGTTCAAGAAAAAGTTTGTCCGTAGTTTTGAATCCACCGCACCCTGGTGGAGATAACAATAGTTTTAGTTGGAATATTTTCCTACTCGCTCCTCAAACGCAACATTCATAAATACATTATTTATTACACCAAAATGCAAATAGAAATAATAGTATAGAACACACAAAAAGTTTTACTGAGCAAATTGATTCTCGAAAAGCATTTCAAGCTCAGCTGGTGACCTCTGAAAATGTTTACTTTTGACCCAAAAGCATACAAAGAAAGTGAGAAATAAGTTCGTTTCAACACAAAAACTTTAGCATGCATCTTTTTAGTTTTCGCCAAAATTCTTCAAATAGGCACTTCTATCAATTTTCTTATCATTATCAATCAATGTTAGCATCTGTTGAATTTGACAGGCGATTTTCTTACAAAAATCCAATATTCAGAAAATAAAAAAAACACTCCGGGAAATATCTTTCAAGATATAAATTCTATAAGTTGGTGTCACTCAACCATTGGATGCCTGTCAATTCGCAGGGAAAATATTGAGCATGTAACGAAACGCATATCCAAATTGCCACAACAAGGGAATCTTCTATCAGTTTGAAGAGTCCTGAATTCCAACAACTGTATTAAATTGTGAAGTGAAATGTAGATGGTGAATCTTATACCCTACCAAATTGCCCTATTAATAGCTGGGGTTGCACTAGGGATTTTAGGTGAAGTACCATGAAATAAAATTGATTAAAGCTGAAAATTCCTTTTCAACGAAAGAAGATCCTTGAGCATTCCCATAGGACAGAAAGTATAGAGACCTTTATCGGAATATACGTATTTCTTTTATTCTCACTTTTAATATGTTGCGCTCCTCGAACAACTTACCTTTTAACGTACACTTCACTACCTCACGTTTCCCATCCTAATTTTATTAGTAGAAGTAGCAAAGAAAAAAACCTTGTGTCCACTTAGCCACGTTCGTACCAAAACTGTTTCTTCAAGATTATTTCTATAAAAACTGTACCCTCCAGTCGGTTGGAACACAAGGAATAAATGGGGAATTTCGTAGGTGGAATTAATCGATCCATCTGGGCCATTTTATTGGAGAAGAATCAGAGTAAACTTTCATTTAAGTTGCTGTATTGCCGTGATCAATAGTGTTTTACGAGTGGCATAAAAATCCCTCTTTACTTTCTCCCCTCTTACTCACTTCAAAGGAAAGTAGTACTCGAAAATGTGGTCAAGAATTTGTTTGAAAAAGAAATTCTTCGAAGGGAAAGTACTTTTTAGGTATAATTGTGGCAGTGAAATCAGCAGCTTTAAAAGTTGTTCCTTGTACCAACATATATGCCTCTAAATGTCCATTATGAGCAAAAATATTTATTTCAGTTTGGAATGGTTTCACATAAGAGCATCGCATAGATTTTACTCGTAATTATGTCTGGTGTGTGTTCCTACCAATTAGAGGGTTTTTCTAGAAAAGTATATTAGTGATCATTAAAACTTTTAAAGCTGGAATAGTACGCGGTATATTAGGCGGCGTATGTATGCCTATGCCTACTATATGACTTATCTTGCAAGAGTATATTATTATGGAATGTGCGGATGATAAAGTTTGACAGGATTAGCTCTACGAGTTTATTTTCAAAGTACAAAAAAAGTATTAACTACTACCTGCATTTGGTGTGTAAGTACGTAAGTTTGGTCACGGACAAAGTCATGATTGCGTGTGATGGACGATTGGAGACAAAACTATTGTTTGTAACATGTTCTTCTAACTTGATTCATCGTAGCCCTATTGATTATATTAAAAGCTTCATTTCCCTTTCAAAATAACTTACAAACATAAAGCCAAGCTTATACACGAATGATAACGCTGTTGAGTTTTTTGTAATGATATTTTTATGCTATTTCAAAATACGTCAGTAAAGACGTAACAAGTTGGAATTTAATGAGAATGATACATGAACATCAAAATTTACATTTAAACGATCAAATTACTACTAGCAAGGCAAGGTATAGCTTAAATTTCCATGAATATCTAAAAACAGTTCTATTTTTAGCATCTTACATCTCCACTTTTGTCGCAAATAAGCAAATCACCTCGAAATGATACGGCCACGGTAAAGTTGACTAAATTATAACTTACCTTTTTTCGCACAGGGAATGATCCAAGTTAGCAACAATTCTAAGGTTAAAAAATAAAGCTGCTGAGAATAATGAGTAGAAATAGACTAGTTAAGTAATGTTTGGATCATTCTGGCTCAATCTCACAAAAAATCATAGTATAAAAGCTCGGTGAGATTGTGCATTAAGGTATCAGTTTTCGACTACTTGCAAAGTTCTCACACGCTTTACATTATCAAGTTTTAAAAATCTCAGCACCTTCGGTCAAGAAAATTGGAAATATGGCATCTTACAAGGGTCTCGTATTCATTTTGGCAGTTTACATTATCTGTGCCTTCATGGTCTTCGAAGTCGTAAGTAAAGAACAAAAGTTTGTTTTTTAAAATCCAATTTTATTACGGTGGTTTACGAATTCTTGTTTTTCTCTGATTAGATGGGCTCAACACCGATTTGTCAAGTTGGAGATAGTGCTTGCTCTGCAGGCTGTAAATCCGGAGGGCACAGCGATGGAAAGTGTGGAAACTTGGAAGGATGCATGAAATGTGTTTGCTCGTGAGCTCGATTTAACTTCCCAAACGGATCGAAAGCTTTTACAGAATGAAGCATTCATTTTTTGGAGCAACAATTCGATTTTTGCGTGCATGCTTTTATTTTCAGTTATATTTAACGTCTTCCGTTTACCTCTGTCGTTTATTCAGCATACCTGTGTTTAAAAATTAATGAATAAATAAACTAATCAAATCAGTGAAATCCCATCAAAATAGTTTAAATAATATTTAAATAAGATCTATAAATCTTATCCTGACCCTGACAGTGTAAGATTTCTGTCTTGCATCATCTTCTGCAATAGTAAATGCACGTTCCCAACACTGTCATATTCACTTGCCCGAAATTGTAAGAGTACAAACAAGTAAGTAGTGGTGATAGTCACAGCCTACGAGAAAATACAGGTGTGATTTTACAAAATTAACTTTATCAAACACACATACCGCCAAGTGACTTACCGATACAACAGTGTTATAATTGATTGTAATAAAATTAGAAGGACAAATTGCCACAGGGTTGGAAACCATTTTGCAATATTGCAAAATTATCTATAAAAAATTGGTTACATAATAAGCAAACCTTCTCGTTATTCGGAAAGAAATATCCAGTAAATCTGAGGAATTCCAAAGAAAAGAGAAAAACTCACCTTAAACTGGAGGTCAGGAGAAAATTTTGCTTTAATTTTTCGTAAATCCATTATAGATCTCTGGGCCTAGAAGGTTTAAAATGAACATTAGATTATCATGTAAACTTGCCCTTTCTGCACTTCAACGTACATTTTTTTTAAAAAACTTGCGTTCTCAAATGACCGTTAAATTCCACTTACAGCAATAGTCATGGATGTCGCATTACTACACATACTGAACAGCGTCACAGCGTGGGTAAACAAGACAGGCATTGTAAACACAATTACGTACAACAAGTTCTTCCATATGTACACGCAAACAATAAAGCTATATCCTAGGATCATGGCCAGAGACACGCCCACACAACTCAGTAACTGTACTCCAAAAATCCTATTATACTTTCCAACGATTTTCTCCAGCTCAGAATGGATGTCAAGAAGATTGTAAATCCTGTTCGATATGTAACCTTCGAGGGATGTTTGGCTATTAATGGAATTTTGTAACAACACTTTCGTGGTTTCCTCCATCATTTGAAAGCCAGCTTTGAATAAATTGATCTTACAAGAAATATAGTAAAAGAAGCACAATCTTGGAACTGTTGTAGAGCATTGGCCGAACGTGCAGGCAATTACGAGTGCTAAATTTCTAATCAAAGAAGACTGTGCAATTTTAGTTGTGTGGTAAATCCCAATCGATAACTCACTCAATATACCACACACAAGGAGTACGAAACCGATTTTATTCACTCTATCCTTTTCTCTTTCCAAGAAATTGAAAGGTCGTGGGGTACACGAAGCTAGGTCGTTATAAGTAGCCGGATTATTGTTAGTTTCCTTTACAATAAGGTGAAAAACTTTGTTAAGTTGAGACTGAAATTTGATAATGGATTTCCGAATAATGATACAATAAATGGTCATTAGTTTGTCAATGATGGAAATAAAGGATGTGATAAAAGAGGAAGTGTAATTTTCTGTTTGGGTGATACCACCCATAATTTTAATGGTGATTTCTTGTTTATTCATGAAGTAGTAAGTTACAAATATACTACTCAGTATAAAACTTAAGTATGTGCAAATAATTGGGAGACTGTTCCATTTAAATTGATACTCGTTTTCTTTGTAGTTCACGATGAATGGAAAACACCCTACGAACTGGGATACTTTTGCGGGAAAGTAAATAACTTCAACTAACTTTCTTCGAATAGACATTTTCTGAATATCTGAGTACGAAGCAGCTCTCATTTCAAATATTTATTTATTGAAACAGCACATTGAAAGAATTTCACTAGGTTTCAGCAATGGCTTATATTATTTATTTGATGAAAAAAGCACCTTTCTCCAAGACTCCACAAACAGGAATTCGAATGGAAGTAAAATAACGGGAGGTAATAAGGGCTAATGTTGTTATGACCTGATTAGTAACGTCATAAAGAGTAAACACAGGAAGTAATTATTCCTTATGTAATAACGAAATTAAGATAATATAAATAAGTGAAATGTCAACTATTTATCGAAACTTGGTACTTTGTAGTATTATACTCGATACAGGATGTAGTGGATAAGCCCACGGATGTTTGACAGTTTGTGTAAGCAGATAGTATTTATGTGCACATGTTGAAATAAAACAATGCCTGTCACAAATAGACAGAGATTAAATGTTTGCGCATTTCATTACGTTTTGGTGTTTAAACACGTGCATGCAGATATATTTGTTAGTGAAACATGCTGCAAGTTTACTCCTACAGGAGACATTTATTGTGTAAAAAGCGACATTTCTTGAGATTTTGTTGTCTATTAAATTTAAAGACGACAAACTCAGCAAGGACCGCTGTAGAGTAAAATTGGCCAATCCCGAACTGAATTTGCATTATATATCTTCTTGCACTTCCCTGTTGTTGCAATCTATTATTTTCATCAACGCCATTTTGACATTAACCTTGATGGATGGATACGTTACAAGCGTTACAGTTACAAGTCATCAGTTCACTACAAAAGAAATATTTTTTGCATGCGAGGGCTTTTAGGCAGACATCAAAGTAACATTTCAATCACGATTTCGTCGTAATAAAAATTAGTTTTATTTCCCTGTGACGGCATTTCAGTAACATGCGCATACACAGCTAATTTGCTGGACAACTTACCGATACAGTATGATAATATTTGAACTGCGTGACATTACCATTTTATTGTACATGAAAAATATCCAACGTTTTAATTAAATCCAATTTTATGCATACAAAATTGGATTGCGTAAGAGCAAAAAACGGGTCAACTGAGATCAATCTCCAATCTTCCATGAAACTAGTTTAATGAAAGATATATAATTTTTATGATTACCATAATCCACAACTTGATTCTCTGTTAGCTATATAAAGAAGGGGTTAGATAACTAACCATTAACCATTTACATTGCGTTAGTTTCACAACCACAAAGTCAAAGGAATCATGGCTTCAGAGCGTAAATGTTCCGTTTTGTTACTGGCCTTAGTACTGGCTGTAATTAGCAGTAGTTTTGCGTTGACTGTAGTACCCAGTACAACAGTACCCAACAACACTGTTTGCGTTCCAAACACAGTCCCATCAATCCAACTGCCCACTGAATACAATACATGTGCACAGCAAGTTTGTGATTCAAGGAATGCAGCAAATCCGGACAAAGGAAAAACCACGGTAGGTATTATTTAATCTTGTTGTATGATGGGTTAATAAATTTATGAAATTAACAGATATGTTTGCTATAGGGGGAAATCGTGACTTTTTATGGATATTCTTTAGAAGTTTACAATGTTACTACCACAGACGGTTACATCCTCACTTTACATCGTATTACGGGTGGTAAAATTTCTCCACCTGCACCGGGAAAGCCCTCTGTTTATGTGCACCATGGAATGGGAGGAAGGTTCAAATAGTTTTTTTATACATATAACTGTTATATACGTAGTTTTTTTACGGTTTCGGAAATGGGTCTCATTGCAGCTCTGACAATTGGCTGTTTCAAGTTGGAAACAGAAATTTGGGTAAAATGTCATTCATTAACTTATTGAGAGAGTAATCAGTTGATATAAATGATTACATTAAAAATGGAAAAATAAAGCACACTTGATTCTTTTTAGCTTCTTTAGGCCATGTTAGTTTAAATTCCAGCACTGACGTTAAATATTGGGACTTCAGGTACTTATAAAATACTTTTAGCTGCAAAGCAAAAAATGTAGTCATTATATAGTCTGACAAAAATATTTTCTAGCTGGCATGAAATGGCAATGTATGACGTACCTGCCACCATCAACAAGATTACTGAAGTAAGTGGCAACGAAAGAATGTTCTATATTGGTTACTCAATGGGCACTACTGTCTTCTTCATTTCGATGTCGGAAATGCCGGAGCTCAATAACAGAATCATAGCGGCATTCATGCTTTCACCAGTTGCGTATAACGGTCATGCAAACAACTTAATGCGCCTAATTGCTCCGACACTCGGAACAGGAGAACAGGTAATAAATTAAATTAGCTGATAATAATTTGTTTACCCATCACAAAGCTTGAGTTAATAAGAGGATGAGTAGGTTTACCAAAAACCAATTAAGCAAGGAAAATATATTCTGCCTTGTGGTATCATCCTTCTAATAAGTGCGGGCAATAAAGATACTTAATTTTTTAAACTAGTATTTACTAGATCCAATTCTGAGAGGTCGGTTCGATCAAGCACAAGAAATGCAGCGCCTTTTCAACGTTTCTTTGGGTGATTTCTGCGTTTCTACTGCCATGCGTTGTGGAATATGTGATAATGCCCTGTTTTATCTGTTTGGGTTCGATGCGGTTCAAATGAATTATGTGAGTATTATGCTTTCATTACTAAAGTTAGTTTTACTTTTAATCCTTTTTTACCTGCCATGTCATGTATTGCAAAAAAATTTCAGACAAATCTGCCCAATATCCTGCAGAAATTCCCGAACATTATTTCTATAAAAACATTTGTCCACTACTCGCAATCTATGAACACCTGCGAGTTCCGTCAGTTTGATTATGGATTGGTTGAAAATCTCATTCGATACAAAAGCGCTATACCACCAAGCTATAACCTATTCAATATAACTGCTAAGACCTATTTCTTTCATGGTGACTTGGACAATCTTGCTGTGCCTGAGGTAGTATGCCACACACTTAATTCAGTCAGGCAAATATTGCCACGAATGATTATGTAATGTTACCATCATCATGATCGTCTTCAATGAAACAACTTACTTTTGACCTTTTCATATACGTAATATCACATATATATCTTATTTTCCTAGGACGTAGAATTCACTCGGAGAAAGATGCGACCAGAGACAGTAATAGCAAGCATTCGAGTAAATTGGACCTTGTTTCATCATCTAGACTTTCAAATAGCTAAAGATGCTGATATTTTATTGTACGACCAGGTTAAAGATTTAATGAATGGATATCTCCCTCAATGAATGTTAATTTAATTTAACGTTCCAATGAAATATTTCAGTTATAAATAAAATAATTGAATCATTTTTTAGGCTAAACATGCATTAAAATCATTAATCTACTTATCAAATTAAAGAATTTCTTCCACATCTTTGAACCGTAACTGTATCATAACTATAGCATACGTGGCAAGAGTTCCAAATATCTATAGTTCGGAAAACAATAAACAATTACAACGTCTTAGCATTTAGGTAAAAAATAAATCGCATTCCCATCTTATACCACCAATATACTTACCGATGCAATTAATCTTCTTCTGACAACGAAAAAGCCTGATACAGTTAGCTTGGCCGGTTTCATCCCATTTATTACATGGAGAAGTCTTTCGTTTCTCTGAAAAAATACCATATAGCATTAATTCTAACTGACAGCCTTTGGTAGTAAACTTGTGAAGTTGTACAAAATATCTTAATCAGTAGAAAACATTAACGAGTAAACAAACCCAATGAAGCCCAGCGGTAAGGGCATCCCTGAATGCGTCCTGGCATGCTTGAGACTTTTCAAGAAATAAAAAGACATATTTACTTTCATAATAAAAGTTCATCACAAGCCACTATGATGATAATATTTGTTTAAACAGCATAATTACCGAACTATAAACTCTTTCTCCTGCTTCACACAACGCAAATATCCATTGCGTATAAGATAAAATACAAAGATAATTTACTGGATTGGCAACAAAATCATTGACACTGGGACTGGAAATAATGGCCACAACACACATTATTGTGGATATCAGCATTGAAAGGATATTGGCAAGCAAGTAGAATCCATAGCATTTGCCAAGTAGACTTGCAGCGTCATTCAGCATCTTGAAATTACTCAAACACGCAAAAATTTGCTTCGTGGTTGACGCGGGCTCCTTGCCTAAAATAGACTTGTTTGGCTCCATAACATGTTCCCGCAGTCGATTGAAGCAAAATTGGAGAAAGCAGGACAAGTATATGAACATTATGGAATGAAGGAAATGAGAAATTGAGAGAACCATAAATAAAATAAATCCAAAGAGCTTGGCCCAAACCCAGAAATCATTGATGTGAGTGATTTCGAAGGGTTTTAAATACAAACCTGCTACCCCGCCCAAGATGCACATGGAACTGATGAAAATTACGATCGTATAAATTCCATACCTGAATGGCTTCTCGAATTGAGAAAAACATCCTTCTTGTTCGAGATAGGAAACTACTGCGTTTAGTTTTTTCCAAGTAAACTGAAAGTTGTAGGCAATCGGAAGAAAT
>JAHZNA010004000.1:0-60256 GCA_027743935.1 Sinodicranocentrus sp. ZH6 | reverse complement strand
AGAGATCCTATACAGTAGAATGGGGTAAGACAAGTGCATTGGTTCAGAATTTAATGTATGATTGTTTAAAAATGTTACTAATGACTCTACACCTACACCAAAAATGCATATCATACTCGTATAAGGTCCGGTAAATTTTTGAACGATTTGGCTGAAATCAACAACGGCTCCGCCACGTGTTGACAAGCATAGTTTCTCGATAGAATTATAGTGAGTTGCGATGGCAGTTTTTTTATACCCACTTTGGAGGTATACGTTTATCAATGGATTTCACATGTAACCATGTTACCGTACTCTGACCCAGGTACTCTCTGAACTCATCGGAAAATTTATTAAAATCACGTCAGTAACATAATTTGATGAACTTATACACAGTAATTTGAGTAATTCATTAAAATTACATTAAATCTTGTAATAGCATGTTCATATTTTAAAACTCTCAAAATTACAATATAGCATTGCACACAGCCTTGTCATTTAAGCTTTAACGAGATTTCACATTCTAACTGAATTTCAGCACTGGTTGGAATACATACATAATTAAGCAACAATCTTAAAATCGTATTTTCCACTGAATAATGTTTTCGCATTTTTATCAAGTTTCCATGTAAAGCGCACTTTTAAATCACTCCAGCTGCCTAATTGGAAAAAAATACTTTTTACATCTAAAATGTGCGGGCTTTACGAGGCAGTCGCTCAGCTTTCTTTTTTCTATATGTTACTTACAATATTAAATTGGGACTTTTAATTGCGATTAAGAAAAAGCGCATCTAATGGTAAGTCGAAGCACACAGATTACCATACATAGGCAAGACGTAGACGGTTCGTTCGAACTGCTCAATCGTATTTTCAGTCCTCACATCTTAATTCACACTGATTAAACAGTGTGAAATTGAATTCAGTCTCTTTGACTTCCATGGAAGTCCGTAAACTTGCATTCTGCTACTGCTTTCACATAGCTTTTACCCTTAACCAGCAACAGACAATGGACCACAACATCATGAAACTATATATCATCGTAATTATAATCATCATGAAATTAGTGAATCGCTGTGTGATGTCCTGTTCCTGGAAGAAATGTTAAGACACGGTTAGTGGACTGCATCACGTGACTATACTATTTCTTTTCAGTGTACTTCATTTATAGCGCTTTTAAAAGTTGTGCACATATTTTTTAAACTAGTAAGTACATACACGCAGAGTTGTTGGCAATTTGGCGGACTGGATATACCTATTTATCACTACTTCATAGTTACTTTTGATATTTTTAATTGAATACAAATAAACACTGATTGGACTGTGTATTTTTCTAATATTTTTGTATCTATTCGTTTATGAGACTAGTATTTGTCCTACAGCGTTTACATCAGCGAGAGTTAGAACCTTCATGATATTTATGTTTTTTTAAATAATTACAATAGAAGCGGCCGTGTTTTTAATTGATGATGCCTAATCATTAACATGATAGCGTTTTATCACGACTAGTAAAGTTTAGACTATTAAATAGCTTATAACTTAGATGGAAATTTAGTTTGGAAAGTCATTGATAAAACATTTACTCACAGAAATTCGAGTCAAAATTTAAATTTATACGCACGAGACTATTTCCTAAAATTACGAAATTTCATGTCTAACAATATTGCCATATTTAATGAAGACTGATGAGTTGGTTGGTTTTCTTTGGATGACTAGATGTAAATGGCTGCAATAAAAATTAACTGTGTACATCGATGAAAGTTTGACGTTTTTAACCCTATAGTCTTTTCGTACTTAACGTCACAAACATTTAAATGAATTTTTAAAAACTACTATTGATTTATCAATTTTTTAAATTTACTATTTTAATCTGCGGAAGCTCCACCGTCATCCGCTGCTACTAAGTCGTCGGCAGCATCTGTGGTTGCACTGTCTGTAGCACCACCGTCATCTGCTGCAGCCCCACCATCTCCAACGTCGGCGGATGCAGCCCCACCATCACCACCATCTGCTACTGCAGCCCCACCATCACCACCGTCTGCTGCTGCGCCATCACCCCCTCCATTCGTAGGAGCGTCATCATTTCCTTCTTTAGCTTCACCATCCACTGCAACCATCTTCATCTTTGGCTCCTTGTTTTTCATCGTCGCCATTTTCTTTGCCATCACCTCCTTCTTCTGTATTTCCTTCGCCATCTGCAGCATCACCATCGGCTCCTTCCCCGCTCCCTTCAGCTTTTTCATTCTCTCCCCCTTCCTTATCACCATCTGTCGGTGGTGGAGCTGCCTCATTACTTTCTCCAGCATCTCTGGCTATTATTTCCTCTTCTACTGCGATTTCACTTCTTGCTAAAAGCCTTTCTAAAGTTAATTTATAATCTCCGCTGGTATCACCCACTACATCTTCTTGCAAATTACTCTCGTATTTACTTTCATACAATCCAATTATGTCTCGCAGATCAATCTAAAAAAATAAGACAATGGTTTATTTATTGCTAAACAGATTAAATAAAGATTATAGATCAATAACATAATGTGTGTAGTGCTTGTCTTTATTTTAGATAAAATTTCAACTTACCTCGCATCTTAGAACTAGAACTCGAATCAGCGTTTCATCGTCAGTTCCAGCACCTTTTACAGCTCGTCTAAGTCTCTCCGCATAGAATTCAGATATGTTCCTGAACATTTTTACTGTTGGATTGCAAAAGAATTATTTGCATCCAGCATTACAATATAAATAGTCTATGCGTGTAGATATTTTTAACATGAGTAAGATTTAGGGTATGCATAATTCGTCATTTCCATTTGTTTACTAAATTTAGAATCCATGATGTTATCTTGTTAAATAGTTCATTAATAACAACTAATTTGTATATTTCATGCAGGATGTATTTCTTAAATAAAATGTCTTAACTTTTCAGTCATTTCCCTAGTCATCAAAACTTTACAGGCATATGGCCTATTTTCCCAAATCACCTCAAACCTTACTAAATTCTATGGACACATTTGTCTATGTACGTACCTAATGCAAGATAAGCAGACTTCAAACTCCCAGAGAACTCAGACTCAATCAGTTCATCTATTTCCTTCCCATCCACCAATTCCTTGTAGGCATCAAAAACTTGACGCATATGCTCGTAGCTTCTTTGATTAAAAATTGATTGGAAAACTTCCTCTCTCGTTCCAGCCCCTTCGCTTGCCTCATGCAGATTCTACATCAGGTAAATAGACACCCATATACAAACACATATGTAATAAATTATTTTGTATTTTTCCCATTTTCTACAAATTCGAAATGGGTTTGACGCGAAGGGAAAACGAATGAGTAGCAAATCAGCCTTTTTCCTGTACCCGTGTACACACTATATATTCGACACGCGTATGCTGAGATAAAATCTAATAAAATATTCATCCCATCGGTATTGTGTCTCACTTTCACTCCTTTTTTCTGCCTTTAATACTCACAGTTTGATCATACGAGAACACAAATTTTGCTACCTCACCTTTGCGTCTTCTTGGACCTTATCTGAGTCAACTTCTTCGCTCTCATCCCGACCGCCATTAATAATGCCAATAATTAAGGAACGAAAGTCTCCACTTAAATCCTCTGCAACATCTGCCTCTAATTCCTTGTCATACTCTGGCGAATTAACAGTTGTTACATGTTTTTATTCAAAAATATAAATGATACAGTGGAAATCGGAAGTGTAAATATCCTTACTTTCTTTATATGCTTTCTTTATTTCCTCCAGTTCATCATTACTCCGTGTGCATAGAAGTCCAATAAGAGCATATTCATCTGTACCGAGACCCTGAAAGTTTTCAAGTAATAATCATCACTTTTCTTTACCCATTTCCAGTACAAACAAAACCTCCTGATGCATTTATCGATCGAAATCTCGTGTATGCAGCAGTGCGGTCAAAACTGATCAAAATCACAAAGCAACAAATGACAGGGTTTGGTATTTTCAACTTTTTTCTTAGACAAGCAAAGTTTACTTTTCGAGTGTAAACTCCTCTTCAAGTCGGTGATTGTGAAGCATAGCTCCCCATGTAAAGACACTGGACAGAATTGAACTGCTGCTAGTCATGCCATTAAATGTATTGAATTAATGTGCAAAGGTAAGGTCATGCAGTAACTCAATAGCTTCATTGCTTTTATACGCCAAAGTGGCAGAAAGTCCAAAATAGAGTGAAAATATTATTCCGTTGTACAGGAAAAAGAGAAAGCTTTTACTAATATTGAATCATTAGTTACATAGTTTTCAAAATTATAACGTTTACCAATACCGTACCTTGTCTAACCATCCATATATCTTTGTTCAATTATGTGGGAAACCTTTAATTATGCTGGTGTTGTAATAAAATTCCTCTCATCACGCAACTTAGGTTTTACTGGGTGTGGTCGTGCTACTGCCATTCAAACTGTTATTTTAGTTTTTTACCGACCAATCTCATAGGGGTTAAAACAATGCTCTTCAAAGTACTTGAGCAGAGGTGATTGAATACGTGACGTTTCATGTATTAGTTCAAATCGTTTTATGTCATGAACCACTAAATAAAAACTTATTTAAATAGTGCTGTGATACGGAACTGTGGAATGAACATATGATGACTACAAATGTTGCATGCTACAATCCATCCGTCCAATGACAACGCATGAAACTTTCAAAGAATGCTGTTTTTTGTACATTAACGTGTAAAAGTGTAACATGCTGAGAGGCATATATCGGGAACACACTGAAATTGAAGCAATATTACCTTCCCTTAGGTTTGCAGTAATCGATACGTCAGAATATATGGAAAGATATACATGCGTGTTAATCAATGCGAAACTCTTAAAAGACATTCTGGCGACAAGTTTGGGAGAAAGAAAGTAATAATCCTATCAGGTAATTTGGACCTTCAAGAAGGCTTGATGACAGTGACAGTGAAATACGCCTTTTCTATTTCGGGAAGAAAGTAATAAAACGCGCTAACTGTTCAATAGACATAGGATGAACTTACCGCCACAGCTTCGTTTACGCACTCAATGATATATTCTTCTGGTGGTTTCATCAATGCAAGGACAATTTTCGCGAAGGAGCCACCCAACTCTGTCTCAAGATCTTCCACAAGATCCTGTAATAATAGGAAAAGAAATCACGTATATTCATGCATTCAGTCAGCCAGTACAAATGCTTGTGTAATTTGCCATTAGGCAAGGTAGTCGAGAAAGAGAGAAGAATGCACAGGTTTAGTGTTCCGATCCAAAAATGCATAAAACTTGTAAAAGTATGTACTTTCACAGTACGCAAACCAGGGACTTTAATTAGGTACTTTCGTTACCATATATGGCTCCCTGGCTTCTATTTGTTCCAAATTCAATCTTATCAATAACAAGCGGGCAATTTAGGAACAGTTAATGTTCCGCCATTTCCCAGTGGAAATTGTAAATTGCATTAAAGCAAACTAAAGTGCAAGCAAAAGCAACGGATACACTGTGTACTCATATATACAATTTCATGTTTGTCTTATTCCCACAATATTCCCACCATTCTCGCCACCACTTGATCTTTAACCAAAGGATTGGTTCATTTGTTCTTAGAATGAATTGGAACACGGCACATGGCTTGTAGGGTTAATGCAGTACAGGAAAGGAACATCCGCTAATCCGCCATTTTTCTATTTTCAAAGCTTATAACAATTTGTTTGTGCATATATGTATAAATAGTGTGTGCTGCTAAACAAGAAACGAAATAACGACGAGGGTAAGGAGGGTAACTCCAAGAAAGAAAATGATTGCGCATGGAAATTTGAAGGAATTCTGGACTACTTATACAGGCAACAACCTTCAGTCGTTTCTGTCTGTTGCATTGTCACAACCATTGAATTTTCCTTCCATATCAAATAATAGACTAAGAAAGTTTTAATACATAACTGGAGGCTATTATCCACCCACCCGTAATGTCAGAGACAAGGATGAATATGCTCTTTATCGAGCGACCTCCCACTGAGAATAAAAGACCTATTCTTTTATTACTCTATATCATCCTAAATGCCACCATATTGGAGTCAGTTGTAGCTGTTTTCATGCAATCCATCTCAGAAACTACAGATCAAGCAAGTGCATGCAATACTTGTCCAAATTTTAGCTCCAGGTTATAACAATAGCTCATTAATATAACCTCCAGTTAACTACAATAGCTTTATGAATTAACAAAGCTTCATGACGTCAAGCTCATATTGTGCATAGGTAACCGCTTACTAACAAGTTTAGATCTAGTTCTTTCATCAAAAGTTTCCTTGTCTGTCAGGGACACGTGCAAAATGGACATGGAGCGTTGAGCTCATTACTATAATTAAAGATTTAACCCAGTCCGTGTATGTGGAACGGTATGTAAAACCTCATATTCTTTTATGATTATACGTTGGATAAATATTAAACAGTATTTTTACGCTCAACTGCTAAACTTGCTCATACAATAAGCATCATCCGCATACTGAATATGATTCGACATTGTTTTTTCACACACCTATTTATCAATACACCTGAGCTCTGCACACAAAAAAGGGAAAAGGTGTGTGGTAAATAACGCTCAAGTGTTGAAGTGAATTTTGTTTGCATAGTCAACTATTACGAGCGAAAGTCGCAATACTACTTCCCCATACAATATAAATCTTGCCTTTTGAAGTTGTAAATATTTGCTCATATGCAAGCTCCCTAAGTACACGTACTTTTAGCAAAACATTAAAAGTTACATAGAAAAAGGATAAAATCATAGTGAAACAAGTATGTATGGAATGTCATAAAAAAGTTGACCCCAACTAACTATTTCCCAAGCGTTCCACATAGCTTTATACTCCTTGAGTGTGAGTGCGTCTCTCATTTTTTCCCACAGAAAAATTACCCAGCCAAATTACAACTTAACGGAAAAGGTTCATATATATTTATACGCAATATTTGATATGAGAGTTTTTTTATATGCGTGAAAGTGAGAATAGAAAAATAACAAAGTTGGGCTTGAATGGCCAAAAAAAACTTTATGGAAAAGGTTACAAGCATGCAAAGGAGGAGAATATAGTTTAATATGTAGATTGCCATTTCTCACATTCTGTTACATGAAACTAGAACTATGAGTGGGCTGAGAATTTTAGATTAGAACAAGCGTTTATTAGGTCAGCATATGCGTTCGCATTTATCAATTCAGCTAGGAAATTCTGGAAGTAATATTAGGTACGATAAATACTCACATAATTCCTTTTAAACTTCCCTTAAAAATTGATGACATGAGGTCTATAATATGATTTTATGACACTACGCATCAAAAGTGTAAGAATTCATCATTCTATCTTACCTTCCCATACATAGTCTTATATTTGTCCTTGATCTCCTGCCTCTGCTCGTTAGTGTGGTTAGCGATGACCTCAACGATGACATTTTCATCCGTTCCTAATCCCTTCATTCCCTCATAAAGCTTTTTGCTCGCTGCTTCTGCATCATAGTCGTCTGGGCCGGAGATGGTACCCTGAAAAAACAATGTATTTTTTTACTTTCCCTTTTCCCAACTCCACCAAAGAAAAATAGAATGTAATAGAAAACCGTGTTGTTTTTCTCACCGACGATCCAATAACATAAAATCCCATGCTAAATCAATTATTGTCCCCCTCCGGTGAAGAAAACTAATTTTCAATATTCAATTGTTTTCCTCCTGAATTCAATCAAGAAGCACAAAATGAACGAATACAACCCAAATAAACACTCTCACTCTATGGTAAACTACCGTACAAGAAATCTTTGGTAATTAGGTAGTCAGCTCTTGGATCGAAGCAATATGTGTCCTCGTGACGTGACAGCAGTTTACTTTAGTCTGGATTTGACGATTGGCGAGAACAGAGTGGAGAAAGGAAGCCCAGCCACCACACCGTTCACCAAGCTTTTCCTTAGGTACAAAGGAGAAAGCTGGAGAGAAAGAAGGAAAGGAATAACAGCAACTTCTCTGACTGGTTCTAGAGTTTACAGGAACGTGCGACGAGACGATGAAGGTGTATGCATACATGAGAATTGTACATAAAGGATTTACTCTGCATTATACTTGTACTGGTTGTGGCACTTATGGACTGAAATAGGGCTACTGGATGTAAGCAAAGCCGGGTAGCCTTGTGCTTTTATTTTCTCCTTTATAATAATAAAGGCATAAAGGTAAATTTATATATGAGGGGGAGAGAAACAACGTTAAAAAGAGAGAGCAATGATGCTGTGTGTATACAAGGATAGGTTGCAGCAGTTGTCGTGTCATGTGTATTGAAAGAAAATGCCGGCTTGTCTTGTAGAAACACGCAATATCGCAGTATTTTCACCACCTTTCTCTCAACTTTTCAAGGGGAATTATAATATTATATGGATATGTTTGTATAAATATATGTTATGTTTCTGTGAATGAGAAAAAGAACAATGGCTAGCCAAATTCTTTGTCCTATACCTTACCAACTTACCTTTTTCTAGGGATGCCTAAGTAGAAGTTATTGAATTCCATTGACAATTGAGAGACGGCATTATTATTACTTATGGGATACATTTCTCTCCCTGTCTCTCTCTTCTTTATTGAACCAATCCTAGAGACAGCTCTCATTCTGTGGTTCTTGGAAATGGGAAAGGAAAGAAAGTTAGATTAGCTATTTTCACATCTGTTACCACTTTTCTTATAAGTTTGAGATTGGTAAAGGGTTGGATCGTTGAATGTATATGGGCTTTTGATAGGAGGTACAACTCTGTGAAAGTTTTTTACAAGAGTTTCCATATTTTATGGAAAGGATTTTCTAAGGCTTATTATCTTGTATTATATGAATGAGATATGATGGCTTGTACGATGAATACTAAAAATGTACTTGAATTATAAAAATATAGGAATTTGTTCAACGTTTTATTTGTAAGCAGGATAAGGTAACTTTTTTTGCACATTTTGTTTTTATAAGAGGAACAAAACTTTCTATTTAGTACGCTCTTGAGCAATTGCAAGACAAACTTGTGCTGACGCTCAATGGGCATCAAGCCGAAAAATAATTATCTGCATTACAGCATGGTTAAAACGAATGGCTTAATGTGGCTTTAAACGAGATTGCTGATTCTATCAGAGCTGAAATGGCAGGAATACGAGGGGAAAGTGTAATTTTCATGAAATCCTTACATATGGCTGAATCATATTTAAAGGTCTCATGCGACAAAACGCTCATTATATTAATAGCAAGTGTAATACAAGACGGAGAAACGAGAAACCATAAATGTTTGTCGCTTTTCCCTCTAAAGTTCCGGTTTTGTAAAGAATCTGAGTAAATAACCAAATTACAGTGAAATCCAGACCATACATCCAACTTATGCACATGTATGTGGCACGTATTATTTTCCATCTATTCGTTTTCTTAAAAAAATAGTGGCATGACCTGTCCTGACAATGCATTCCTACAGCTACAGTGGTGCAAAGGAACGAAAACAAACTGCAGTTTTTTTTTACTTATTGACCTTGTTCTCATGTTTTCATTCTGGCTTCAGCAAAAGCCCGAAGCATTCTACGATAAAATTCCGTGAGCAATACAGCTCCAGCCAGGCTAGCAAATGTGACCCAAATAATTTCTTGAGATTTTTGCTTGCAGAAATTTGAACTGGATCAATACTGAATCTCTCCTTTCTTCCACTTTTCCATCTACAAGAGCAGCAGTATGGAACGGCATAAACGTCAGCGGCCAGTGGCACAGATGCAGAGAGTGCATTTAGGTTGTTAAAGTAGGCGTTTTGCTCCCACAGATGGATTGAATAGTATACAC
This sequence comes from Sinodicranocentrus sp. ZH6, assembly GCA_027743935.1. NCBI lineage: Eukaryota > Metazoa > Arthropoda > Collembola > Entomobryomorpha > Entomobryidae > Sinodicranocentrus > Sinodicranocentrus sp. ZH6. The sequence continues at coordinate 50,480 of JAHZNA010004000.1, read as the reverse complement.
TCCAAAAGTAGGAAAATATGAGAAGAAGGAAGATTCCAAACCACCATGCCAGTCTCTAAATTCAGCCGACGGTGAGAATGAGTTGGACATGCACACTTGCAATGGAAAAGGGAAATGTGCATATAATGGTCGTTGCAGAAAAAGTCTTGTGTGCTTTTTTGTGAGAGCTGTATGAGGATTGTGAAGTTTGAATAATGGTCTCTTGTGCCATTTTCATAGGAAAGATGAAGATAAGTTGTGATGTCTCTGTTCATACGTATTCTCTTCGGTGTGACGAGATTACTCCATATAAAAGAGAAAACAGTCCCACTGCTGAAGTCAGTTGAATATGGTAATGATCCAATGTGATGCATATCAGGAAATGAAAAATAGTCTTTGGGAATTATGGTCGGAATTGGTTGTAAATTAACTTTTTTCTTGTTTCCTTTCACACAAGAAAAAAAGTTCTGCCAATGACTGTTTTACTGCAGTTACTGCCGCATTATAGGGCTAGCATGTTTTTTACTATGGATTTCATAATGTTTCCTGAAGTTCAGCTACAAGTGTGGGAATGCTGAAAAATAGCAAAGGAAAGTTGTTAAAGGAATAACCGGACAAAAACGAACTCATTTGCATATCACGCAATGACTTTGATCTAGACAAAGATAAGCATGAAAATTCGCTGTAAAGTTCGATGCATATATATAACGTACAGGGCTAAGGTGGGAAAGGAAACTGAAGCCATAATTTAGCAAAGTCAGTGGGCGCAACACCATAGCCGTTGGAATGGAAGTGAAAAAAGTAGAAAGGACCTAACTTTCCGCTAAAATGTTTTAGTTCTCAGGAAAACATCTAGCTTTCACGGAAAGAGCTAAAACCAACAATTTAGTTTCTGTTCATGCAAAAAATACGATGTCTGACGCAATGTAAGATTTTCCCTGGTAGATGTCCTACTCTACTTGAACAGAATTGTGCATTAGATGAAGAGAGGAAGAAAGAAAATGAGACTTTCTGTAACGTTATATTTCTTCTCTTGGGGTACTCTGCTACTTTACTCAGGACATGTAGGAGAAAAAAATAACTTGTTACCTATAACTCATATCTTCATGATTTATAAGCATTTATTCCTCGTAATAAACACGAATCGTATGTTGCTAGTATACTACAAAAAAGCAATATATAACTGAACGAATCCACTTCACCGTACATGTACATGACAATCATATGATTATGAATTAGTATGGAATATGGATATCCCTTGATAACCTTATGATTACCTCTTTCTGGACGATCAGCTGTAAATACGCATGACCTGACTGCTGACTATCCATTGATATCCTTTCGTAACACATGAGCATGTATATAATTTTTACGGACAAAATGCAGAGTTATCACATGCATGTCTCCCTACCATACTGCTATGCAGACTTCCTTGAATGTTGAAATTGGTTCATTTGTTAAATACATCCTGATCATTGGGTTGAACTTGACTTTATGTTGATGATTGATCAAACACTCACTAAAGTATCGTATCATGAACTTGCACATCCCAATCCGGTAATGTTTAGCCCTGGTATGGTTTAAATTCATATTTATGAATTGCGTAATGTCTCGCAAAGCCCATCATGCTTGAGTTTTAATAAATCACGATTATCTGTTTGCTCCTAACCTACAAGACCACCTTCATAAGAAACACAAGGAAGTGAAACTTTAGTTGAATTGATATATCATAGTACAGCACGTCCTGAATGTAAAAATACAAGTCTGTTAGATTCACGAAAACATTATTATTCCACACTGGTTTCGCCATCAAAGAAACAAATCTTTTGTAAAATCCTGTGTCAAAGAATTCCGTCTCATAGTATCTCACAACAAAGCCAGTTGTGTTTGATAAACAATGGTGAAGATAGCAGTTGTTGGTGCAGGCATAATTGGACTTAGCTCTGCAATCTGCATTCAAAAAAGTTGTCCAAATGTGGAGATAACCTTGATTACCGAAAAGTTGTCTCCGCACACAACAGGAGACGGAGCTGCTGGAGTTTGGTCGCCTTATCTTCTTGGGAAAACTCCTGAACAAGACGTTTAGTAAGTTTTGGTGCTTAAAATAACGGTGGCGATTATGATGAGTGTTTTGGATAGCGCCATTTTATCTAGAAATCCCTTCTCTTTAAAGGTATTATAGTAAATGCCATAATGTGGGCTTGATGGTGGGCCAAACCTCTCGTATTTGATGTCGTATAGTACTCCAAAATTAAAATTAATAGCTCAATTCAAATTTCTCAAAAAATCTCGCTCATTTATCTTTTATCATATGCGGTTACGTAATAAATTTACAAGGTTTTTTAAACATGCAGTCTTGCTGATAATGAAGGGCGTCAGTTTTTAGTATGCGGTCAGTATGTGGGATTGGTTACAACCACATTGAATTTATGTGTACCATAAATAAAGCTAATAAAATTTTGTTAAAAATGAATAAAGCAGGTGGGCAAAAGCGACTCATGATTTTCTTCTGGAACAATGGCGATCCGAAGATGGAGGGGTGAAAGGAGTTTCGATGCTTCCTATTGTGCGAGTTAATTCCGAAATCGAAAAATACGATCCATTATGGAAAGATATTGTATTTGGATTTCGAAGAATGAAGCCGGAGGAGTTACGAGTTTTCAATAAACCGTCTTTAAAGTATGTATTAGACTAACAAGTTTGCAAACAATCTCACCCAATTTGCTCACCCAATTTGCTCAAATCACACTATCGAACTGTTAAACTCATATATATCAGTAGTGAAGCACCGGATATCTTCATGAGTATGTTTATGGCCCCTGTTTAATATATTTTTCGTGGCGTCACACGAAACCTTTTCGCTTACTTTACTGGTGTGCTTAAAAAAGACAAAATTCCATATTTAAAATTCTTCACGGAAATATTACATTGTAATACAAAAGTAAATGTGAAGTGTCGATTTGAAAGCTTTTATTGAACACAAAAGAAACTCTTTGGTGAATAACTCGGTCTCCCAGTATGAAAAATAAATTCTCGTTGCTCAACACAGCGTGGTTTCCTGCCTATTTATCTGTAGTTTGCCAGTAAGGTTACACCGAGCAGAATAAATCCGTCGGAATTTATTTCCATAACCTACTTTTTTACCGGACCAAATACAAAGGGAATGAATGCAAATTCTGGGTATCTTTAGAATCAATGAGAACCATCAAGGACAACCTTGTTAGGATTCTAAGCTAAATCCTCTATAAAATGAAACATTATTTCATATTTCCATGCTGTCATTATGTTGGATTCTTTAGGATTGAGAGATTTGAGGTGGATATATTCGTATACACGGGGTAGTTGTGTTGCTAGCTGTGCTTGGCATTGTACCATATTCCTTTTTTGAGAAACCCAAGCTCATTCTTTTCATTTTATTGCAGAACAGGTTATTCCTTCGTATCATTTATATGCGAGGCTTCAAAACTCCTTCCATATTTCCTTGAAACGTTCAAAAGTGGCGGAGGACAAGTTGTCATGAAAAGGGTGTCTAGTATCTCAGAGCTGCGACAAGAGTTTGACATTGTTGTCAATTGTACTGGAGTTGAAGCAAATCGCGTTGTGCCAGATCCATTGGTTCAACCGAAAAGAGGTCAAGTGATGCGGGTAAGTGATTCTACATGTTTGGTCGTAAATGCTAAGTGGTCTCATTGAATGTTTGGAGTTGTCTAAATGTGTTACGCTGATCAGTACCACTACGATACGAGCATATAGTGGAAAATTAGTTGTGCAGATATAAGATATAATGGCTATGAAACATAACATGCATCAAGATAAACAAAGTTGCGATAAATTTATTAAAGCTACATAAAATACGGGAAAAAATCCTTTGCTCTCTTGCCATTGAATTCGAACGTGCCTTTGACATTTACAGAATAATGATAAGATAGTCTGTTATCAGGCTGAATCACTTTTCACAGGCTGTTAATTACTTTTAGATCTCAGACAGTCAGCTTTGTAAACAGAACTAATTTCAAAAATGTGAATTGTTGCCGATTTTAGCTTTCTGAATATATTTTCAGGTATTCAGAAAAAATGTTTATTAGCCAAGAATTGTTACACGTATTCTTATTGGTTTCAACGGTTTATCCGTATATTCCTGAAATTAGTGGGGGTGTCACCGAATACAAAGCATCGTTGGGAAAAAAGTTATCTAAGCGAGATGAAGAATGCACGAAGGACGCAACTATAATTTTTGTTGGCTCAGAGGTTGTCAATTCGCCAATAACATTTTTCCAACAGCCAAATCAAGACGATTCAGCAGCCTGGAAAAATGACGTTGGCCTTTGGAATGTTACAAACGCTGCATTGCGTCGTTCATGTATACTGTTCCAGTCTGCAGTTCAACTCGACATCCATTACTATCAAACTGATGGGAATCGGTATATAGCGAGAATTAATATGCCATCGTCAGCAGACTCTGGAGGAGATTGTGAGGAAAGAGGTCAATTTATAGATTTTAATTGGCCAGTTGTCACACTTCCAAACTCTACATTGATTCCGGGCTCTATTCGAATTTACTTTAATAACTATTACCAAAGTTCACCAGCAGCTTCATACATCTATGCTTTTTCTCATATTCGAGTGACTTATCCAGCATATAATCTTCCGAATGCGAGGAATCCTGACGAAATTCTCTGGGCTGAGAATAGAAGCTTGAATAATTTTTCAGTGCCTGTCGACTACTCGTATAAATGCGAGTTTCAGGAGATAAAGTCTGCTGACTTTAGTATACGATTTGCAGACTTTCAGTATCAAGCTTTTATGAAGAGTGACCCAGACTTTGCTGTGTTTTATGAGCCGAAGTTTTGCAAAGGGTCTAATTCGTGGTCTACTAAGGATGTTCTTATTGGAGCCGCTATTGCTGTAGCACTATTATGTATCTTTGGGTTCATTTTTTGGCATAGGAAATATAAAAATTGTAGAAAATAATAATAAATAATAATTCGAGTTAGTTTTATATACTAGTTATTTGTGGATTTTTTTATTTTAAAAATTGTCAGTAGCTTTTATCTTCTGTATACCTGTACATGAGTGTATATGTAAGCTGTGATGCATAAAAATAAAACCATGTTATTTTTCCGCTACATCATGTGTTTAAATTACATATTTAAAATGGGTAGAATTCATGCGACTGAATGGCCAATTTCTTACAAATCTTACTTTACAGACACAATCACTTCACATTGTGACTTTACTTTTCCACGTTTCAGGTAGTGGCCCCGTCCATTAAATGGGTAATCTTAGACGATGACGACGACGGAAATTATGTAATACCCAAGTAAGCAGTTACATTCAATTTGAGCTTTTCTAGTAAGATTACAATTATGCAATTTATAGTTTATTGACTTTTATTGGAAGGAAACTCGGGGAAAATAGCTTGTACTGTGGTGCGGCATTATATTTCTAGTAAATGAAAAGGGATTGAAAGATTATGCTCAGTGGTTTACATTTAGGTATATTTGAATTTATTACCGGATGTACATAAAATAAAATATTTTCAGTCAAGAATTTGTAGTACTCGGAGGAACCCATCAGGAAGGTGACTGGAACACTCAGACTTATCCTGAAGACACGGACTTTATTAAAGATGGATGTTTCCGTATCATTCCTAGCTTAAAGGTAGGAAATATTGGAATTTGTTCTTATATGTATAAAGCATATTTTATATAAAATAACCCTCCACTCCCATATACAGTACAAAACCTCCTAGTGATTTCTAGGCGAATGAATGAGAGAAGCTATTTTGCAAAAAAAACTTTTCTCCAATGCCTTTTCCCCTTTTGAAAAGAAATATAGTATAAGCTTATATAAGCTTGTATACATGTTCGAGTTCATGTTCCTTTGTACCTCACCTAAGACCGTGACATCTGTTCATCGGCAGTGACAAGAGTATTTCCCGTTTGCATGAAATTGCTCTTCCCTTCCTTTCACAACATATTTTCCTCGTTTTACTCCCTTTCCGTGAAATGTAAAGATTGTCAAAGGAAAAAGTATTTCCACCCTTGGTTCCATTTCTATTGCTGTTGTATTTGAAATGGCATATCAGCGGAAATGATAACGATGAAAGTTGTGTGGGACTATTTTCTTGTGAATAGAATGCCGAGGTCTACAAAGAATGGGTGGGTCTCCGTCCTGGACGACCTATGGTTCGCTTAGAAATGGAGAAAATTGGGATTTCCTCGAAAGGCGAAATACCATTCACTGTAAGTGCACAAAAATTTAAGTCCTCTTGCTACACGTTCATATTCGCAAACACATGCAGAGTTTCACTCTTCCTTTAACATTTTGCCTTTTGCGCTTGTTGTTATACCTGCTCATGGGCTTATCACCACTGATATGGTAAATGTTGGTGCAACTTCGTGGTGTTATTTTATTTGGTGCACTTGTTATAAAAGCCGGAATAGCAGCTTCGCGGTTTTCCTATTGTTGGTTGCGACTTTTGCTTAAACGGTATATATAAGCGTTATTTATGGCTGATTTCATTTAATTCGCTGACCTTGTTGGGAAATACAAACCTTTATTGCTTTTCACTACAATGGCTTCACATTCATGTGAAATACAATGTAAAGTGAAATGATACGTGGAATCTTAGCTCGGTGCCAACTATCACCACCGCCATTGCATTGTTTTTTTTTCCAAATGCGATTGAAATTTAGTTTACAGTTTACAAAGGTCTTGTTGAGCCTCTATAAATGTTCGTCCGTGCAAGTTTATTGGGGCTATTTATTCATTAATTTTTTTGATCAATGGACCACCTCCACTAAGGATAAATTACGATTACCATTTTATGGTTTTAATGACAAACAGCCGTTCAGTATGGTTTAATCGTTTCCTATTGTTTCTTTTACTGCATTTTTTGGGCGGAGTCGATGCATGCGATACGAACATGAAAACACTGGCTCTGCTCGGTGCTACAAGGAAACAGATAGAAACATTTCTGACAGCTTGAGGTGTATTATGTATTCGTGCAATCTTTTGGTTTTTGTCGCTAGACAAAATTATTTTGCTTTCTTATCTAGTGGCCAAGGGCAGTTTTGCTGATGGGATGAAAATTTTAGTTAACAATGTGAAAACTTCTGTAGTTTAGAAAGTATGCACTGCGATGGTCATGTATTAAAAATTGTCTCGTCCGCAGAATATAATTGGTGATAATGTTTCAGTGTCATTGTCGACGTGTGGGAGAGCGTCATTGCTGAAAAACTTGTATTTTCATGTATTCTTTCGTATGAGTTTTCTTTCTTTGCAAAACCACATTCCATTGTAAAGCGAAACAAAAGTTGTACAAAGCAAGCTTCTTTCTCCAGGCAATCCTCTCTCCTCAGAAGTCTTATGGGAATGGTGGAGGAAGCTTTACAATTCAAAACAACTAAAATGCACACTTGAGCACGTATAATACAGACGAAAATAATTCATTTCCTTTTCAAACAACAAACTTTACCTATGAGTTGCCTTTTTTGCCACTTTTTGAAAGGAAGACTTTTGGCTCAAGGGCGTGAAGAGTAAGTAATTTTATAAGGCGTGTTTACCATTTTTTCCTTTCATTTTTACCTTGAAGCAAGAGCAAACAGTGAATTAAAGCATAGTTGGACATTGTTCTGAGTAATGAAATGTTAGATGCTCCGTGCTGATTAATGGAACCGCTGAAATTATTTTGCACATTTGCCTCTTACTTAAAAAAAATCTTTTCACTTTCCCTTGTTGTTTTTGTCATTTCATTTAGAGCTTGCGTCATCTCATGACTGCACATCGACATCATACAGTTTTATAAATGCTACTTGACTGATGAGCATATTAGCATTTGTTAAGATAAGGGTAGGGAAAGAAAAAGTGCAGGAAATAAATTAACTCAATTTCTACACCTAAGACATTGTACTTATGATGTGTTTAAATGTGTTGGGCTTAATGGGTTTTGCTTTTATTATTCATCTATTGAAGTTTTCTATGCATGAAAAATTAAGTTCAAACTGACCTAGAAATACATACTTGTACTTGAACATAGTTCTTTAAGTATATTATGTAAAATACACCATATTGCTGTTATTGTTCTATTCAGATCATTCACAATTACGGTCACGGTGGTTCTGGATTAACTTTGTTCTGGGGATGTGCCTTACAATGTGCATCGTTAGTTGATGAAGCTTTAAGAGGAACTCAGGAACAACTGCGTTATGTACCGAGAAGTAAACTTTGAGCTGGACTCTACTGAATTGCTAAAAAATTAAACTGTTTGGGCTAATTAAGAGGGAAAACATAGATTATTGTAGTGAAATCAAATAAAAATATTTTATTAACTCATTCATGGTCATAATTTGAATCAAAATGTCTGAATAAATTACATCTAAGAAACTCCGCATCACGAAAGATTTTATTTATTGTCAATTACACATTTTGAAAGAATTAGTTTCACTGCAGTAGTACTCCTCATATTTTTACTTTGCGATGCATTGCAAAGTTTGTCTTTGTAATCATTACCTTTTATTACTTGCGATGACAGGGACGAGCTGGAATGAAATATGACACTGTAGAGTCCGTCGGCAGCTTTTTAGTCTTAGAATTGAATTCGACACATAAAAGTATGTGTCATAGTCATACATTTCTTTAGGATGATAAAGCTAAGTAACCTAGAGCCGGAATGACAGCTACCTTGCTGAGAAGCTACTTTGAATGAAGCTCTTGACATCATCTAAATTTATCTTTGTCAACAGTCCCCGTTTCCACTCTGAAGCAAAGGTAACTGAAGGATGAAGTTTCTTGTCTACGACTCTACCCACCCCCAAAGCGTTGGCATTTATAAATGTGAAAGAGTATTGAGGTTCATTTACATATCTGGAAAATGAGGTTTTCAATTAAAACTATTTTAAACTTGGGGAGAACTCCATTTGCGAAACATGGTCTACTTTGCATAGAATAGAAATTAAAATATATCGAGTTTCAACGGTATTAGTAAATGTTGGAAATATTCAGTTGGCATTTAAAACAACCGTTAATTTTTAAAAAGCCTATATGTACAATGATAAATGACAAACATTCTGTACGTTAAAGTATATTGCCAGTATATTCCGTTTTATTCCCGGTTACTAATTGAAAGTAAAAACTTGGGTGCATACTTCACTATTCCCAACTTATGTATAAAATCGAAATTTAAATGTTCAATGCACCCACGACTAGACAACTTAAAACGAGATTACTTGTACTAAATCCGCATTATTAAATTATTTTTCTTTTTCTGCTTGACGCCCCCGACGTGGAAACTAGGTACTTGCACCATTTTCATCAAGGCTGACATTAAACTTCCACATCTTCATATTAGTCAAATGAAATATGTATTCAACTCATTATGACCGCTATTTCTTCTGCCAAGCTTTACCTACATTTGTCAAAAGTGACACACACGGCGAGTAGACATGCATTAATATTGCATATCATACGTACGTAGGCAATTAACTTTTCAAGTTTGCAGGCTGAAAGAAAACTCACATTGTAGTGTGGGCATGAAAGGAAAAACTGCCGCAATTGTTTTGCTCCTCTGCATGATTCTATCATTATATCTAAGCCGCCGATGTTGACAAAGCTGATATTAATGTGAAGATGATCTTCAAAAAAAATTATTATGAGTGTATCATGCAGTACGCTAATTAGTAATGCTTACATTCTCACAGAGTTGAAATGCTTTACTGGTGATATATCGTATTAATCTTTTATGCAGGGTAGCACCGTAAGAGGACTAAATTATCATATCATGCGGAGAAAAGATATGTAACGTGAATGAAGCCATTCACAATATCAAAAACATTCATCCTTACGTTTTCCCTAAGAAGGTATTGTGTTACATTACACCTCTTTTGTGTTTTTTAAGGATCCTTAATTCGTCATAATATACGTACCTACTTGTGCCATAATCCTCTTCCGGAGTTATGAATCCGATTTGACCTCATCACCCAGTTTTTAATCCTGTATAAATACTGCAGTTTTTTCAAACTACCATTTTACTTTGAACTCAGATAGTCAGCGTTCCACATGGCTAGTTTTTTCTCTCAGTTATTTCAGTACAAGAGGCAAGTGTTGTGTACGGCAAAAGGGTTCCGAACACGAAGACATTCTATATATTATTCATTACAAACAGCTCTTTCATGGAATCTTGAAAGGGATCAATAAAATTCCAAAGAATCTTGGGAAGGCTCAACGATTGTTTATCATACGGTATAACTATCTGTGATAGAGAAATGCTATCAAAAATGATGAAAATTGACATGTTCAAAGTTTTAGTGCCAGCCATATTGGTGTTCACCTTTTGTCTTCAGTTGTGCCATTGCGAGAGCTACAACCAACAAAATCAACAGAGCAATAATGGCTACCAAACGTCATCCCCAGCACCATTCTTTCAGTATCATCATCGTAATCACCCCACACGTACTTCGATGAGCTATCCAACCGAGTCCAGAACAGGTATAGGTTAGTATAGTATATACCTCATTGAAAATGTAGTAGCAGTGCCACTTTCCACTTGGACAAACAATCACATAAATTTTTCCCACCTTGAGTTTCCCAGCTCCTTATTTGGTCGATTTGACGGAGAGTAGTTTTACTAGCCCATTAAAATAGTTCGTATAGGAACATTTTATTACCTGTCAAGCGGAAGAGTTGTTAAATTTTTTAAAGGAATCGCTTTTATCCGGTTTTGGTATTGGTTCTTATGTAGTGAATTGAGAAAGGTGTGAAGCAACTGTAGTCGTTTTCCTTATGTCCACAGTGGTTCCTTTATTTCTGCCAATGATCCTTTTCGTTGGAATCGTCTTGCTACTATTTTTCGCCGTAGTTGGCTCAGCTGCAGTAGCTGGAGGGGCATCCGGAATAGGTCGCCATGATGCTCCAACTCGATTTGCCTTTGCCAGAGATTTCAGCTCTTCAGCTGCTCTCGCTAGAAGTGTCCTGAGTAGTGAGCAGTGCGTTGAGAGAATCTCATGCGAAGTTTTCCGTGTTGCCAAAGGCTATAAAGCACAAAATTGGATCCTGAGGTTCGTCTCTAATTTTATGTGAAATGAAAATGACTACTAACTGGAACATATAATACGAGTCTCTCTCCCTCTCTTTCTACCACTCTTGTTCTTTATTTTCTGTGAATTCAATTGTATTGCAACTGTAGCCTGGTCTCTTTTCTAGTCGTTTCCATTTTAATGAGACTTTGAGCAATTCTGCATTGTATGCATATATAAGAAAATGGATCTTGATTCGTTGCTATTTTGTGGTTTTAAATTAGAGCTCTGAGTTTTCTCCCAACTCAAAGTAATTTAACGAAACGAGCTTCAAGAGCAATTTGGGCACAAAGCAAACCTAGCAGACGTCGAAGGTCTGGGAGAGGAAACTGCCTGGAGTTCCAGTGTTCCACTGCTTCTTCAATATTCCAAGCTGTAAAAAATCTGAGGGCGGAAAACTAGCGTATTCTAGTGAAATCTAATGAAACTTGTTTAGCCTTTAAAGAGAAGTTTATTTTCGTAGCAAAATGTATATTATTTTATACAAACAGATTTATTTATATATTTTTTGTAAATCGGAAAATGGCTCATGAAGTGGCTACTATTTTAAACAAATAAACAGCACCGAAGTTACCTTATTTGTAGTAGTGAACAATATCAACAGTCTGAAAAGAAATGAGTTGAGAGTTATTTATTGCATTCATCCACCCAAAAGTTTGCACGCATGGCTGGGCCAGCGAATTGTCAATTTTGTGGGGAAAATTTGATGCGTCATCATTATTGATGCCAGCTCCTGTCTCTGGCCACAGGCTCATACAATTTTTCTTCAAGATGGCCCAATGTCACGTTATAAAGAAATAAAAAAATGTGTTGATATTTCAGGATTAAAAGGCCTATGTCGACATCAACATTAATCCGAGCTTTGAACTTGTATTTAATGATGGATTTAATGGACAAACTTTTTTTTAAATTGTAAGTATTTTATAGAATAAAAAATTCCACCTAAAATGCCAGAAAAATGTTAAATACGATCTAACCACTTTCAACATGTATTTTGGCTTAAAATGCACTATACTTATAATGCCAGGTATTATAAAGCAAATGCAATAATTTAGTTCAAAACTTCAATGAATCGTGCAGATGCAACTGCTACAACGTAAGGATTTGTAATTGTCGACGAAATGATGATTTACTCATTTTAAAAGGACACAAAGCACGTAGAATAAAAGTCTTCGTGCTGAACTTCCCTTGCCCTTGCTGCTGCTTTAGTTCTTCTCCACGTCTACCATACTTTTTAGCTGTCACGAATCCCTTACTTTCAATTGCAGACAATATCCGCATACAAAAATGCTTCAACAACATAACTCAATGAAGTCAGGATTTCAGCCTCTCATCTTCTTAGCCTATTGCACTATTTTCTATATCAACTAATTCAAAATGATGAATAGAAGAAAACTCACTACTTTCATCAGTTCACTGCAAGAGTTCAAAAGGCTGTGTGCATCAACCCGTGCGAAACTCATCCATCTTTTAATAATTAAATGTCTCTGAGTAATTTACAAACTGTTTCAGTTTGCTCCTCTTCTTGACATTGACTAACCGCATTGTGCCGTGAACCAACTTGCGAAAATTGTTTCCCTCCTAGTTACTCTTACCAAAGGATACCTACATGTACATAGCAAACTTCAAAAGAAACTTCTTTCATTGTGATGCACACACACAGACACAAACATACTCTCTACTTCTAGGTACCTCTTTTAATACCAGAGTAGTTACATACAATAATACAATATGTTCTCCCATTTGTACTTGGCTCACACTTTTCGCGACTCAGGACACGTTTCGATTCATTTTTATTCAAGGAAAAGTACGAGCTTTAGTTTTAACTTGTTATTAGCTGTCTGCTCCTTCCTTAAGAGCACAAGATAATGCATTGTCCTCCTGTCACTGAACATTAGTAGGTGTAATAGATGTTCACAATCATTTGTATATTCTCAAGTTTAAAAGATTTAAATAACATGTAATTCCCTGCACGCGGGTGGGTTTGTAAGATGCTGTAGATTATATTACAATCTTTGATTATATCGAGCTTTAAGAAGAAGAAAAAAAACTTTTAGAAAATTTCCTCTCTTCTGCAAGCTGTTATCATCATCGCTATATTATGTGAGCTCTTCTCTATTCAAGAAAGTTATTCAAATTCCGAGTAGATCTAATCACCTCTATTTCATTTTTAGGGAAACTGCTGAGTCAATTCTAACCACCTACTTTTTGATGGTGTGATGATGAGATGTGCTGTTTGTAGGCGTTTGTCTGCCTCTCACTGTATTCTCAAAAAAGTAAAAATAGATGTTTGCTTAGCGCTCATTTGAGAAAGGCTTTTGCTTTTTCAAAATGGACTACTAAAGACGGCATGTTTACACTTTGCCTCACACACATGAATAAAAAATAAATTGAATGAAGAATGAATTCGAGAATCAACCCCATTCCGGTCGACCAATGAATGTACCACGAAGCTTCACAAATTTTTAATGTGTGCATACTGCAAAAATGCAATTTTTTGGTAAACAGGATGATGATCAAAGGGTATTTTACGATTTAGTATAGAACTGAGAATTGAGAGTGACCGACGACGAATTTTGTGGCTTATTTTGGCTGTGTTAGAAATACTTGTGTTTTATTAAAGTTCGCTTCTATATCAGATTAACATGTTTGAAGTAATTGTGATGCTTAAATACAGCCGTAAATGGCAGTTGACATGGTTGATAGTGTGTACTATTTTCATCGACTTTAGCTTTGGGAACAAATACCTTCCAAAGTCTCCAGATGACGAGAATATTATCAACTCGGAAGGCATGTGGCAAAAGGAAGCCCACACTTTAAAACCCCCGACAAAGATATCCCAAGGAGCATCTCGATTCGGTTAGTATACATGTTTTATTTAGTTTGTGTAAACTGTAACTGTATGACGCTTTGGTACTTCATTCGAGTTGAACAATATATTAACGTGTTTGTCCGATTAATAACGAAAGATATATCTTCATAAATCATTTCAATACTTGTACTAGTTTATCCTTGGAAGGACATAAATAACTCATAAATCCTGAATGAATATTTGTCACAGATGTCAGTGGAATTCTCACAGCAATCGGATTGAAGCAAGGGGCGAGTATCTTTGCTCTCGTAGTGTTTCCTATTTTGTTCCCTCTGATGATTCTTCTTGGACTAGCCATGTTTGTCATTTCCCTGCTTGGAAGTGGGGGTCTCGCCTTTGCAGGGAGACGGTCTGACAGGGCGAACTCTGATATTGGTAGTCGGTTTGCTGCAACTGGATATAAGCAGGATCGTTATGGATTTCCCATATCGCCGTTGACAAATAGAGATGGGCTTGCTTTTGATGCCGTCGAAAATGACACATGTGTGGAAAAATTTGTCTGTGAAATTTTACTTCGTGGGGGATCCACCATGATTGGAAAGAAGAGTACACTCCAGTAAGTTATTTTTGTGGCATGCATATGGTAATAGAATATGTCAGTCTTGGAAAATGCAATTTCCATCGCTGGTCTCATCCTTTCAGAGTTCTCGTTTAAAGTATCCACCATACAGGGCAAAAAATTGTTTATTTCACGAGCCCTCAACTTTCATATTGAAGGAAGAAACTTGTTTATTCAAGAAATGCTATGTTTATACTCCCACAGACTTCTCCAGGGACTGAATGTCAAGCCAATCATATTACTTAATTCATCTCCGGGGAAGAAATCGAGGAAAGTTTGGAATTGCTCTACTTTGAAATGCGATTGGGAGAAATGGATTCCCTGGTCAGATAATACAACTGCGAACAAAAGTTGATAACTGGTTGAATTTGCAGTATTAAAGTAGATCTATATTACCATATATTTTACATACCAGTACTAAATTTCGATACAATAAGTTTTACCCATTTTGTTTGCGAAATAAGTTTCGCTTTTTGTGATTCTAAAGCCATTGAAGTTTTGTTATTGATAGTATGTGACACTGTGCCGTAAAGTTTTAAGTTTTGACTAACCTTGGGTTGGGCGTGGAAAGAGAATACATAATAAAATGATATTTCATTGGGGGAAAAACTTTCGAATTTAACTCATTAAAGAGTAAAACTTTTACTTAATATTTTCAGCTTTGCAAGAATTTCCTGGACTTTAATCATCGAGCTTATACCACACGCATATGGTATTTATGCATACATGCATATAATAATACACCCCATCGTGCCTTCGCTTATTTGATACCGTACAAAACATGCATACAATCTAAGATAAGCTCGCCTGCTTAAAGGAAATTCTAAAAATAGCATATTCAGTAGTGTGATTTCCACAGAATGAAAGCTGCGAGGGAAGAATTTGAAACTTCTCTAAACACCTATTTTTGTGACATATGTGAGTCTCGTGTACGTTGCATTCCTCTACATCTTAAAATCAGTTGAATTAAATAGCCTAGAAAAGACTTATTTGTGTTATTAGTCGTTTCCATTCGTAATTTGTCTAGCGTAATGTTATCCCTACTGGAACAAATCGGAGGTAGCATTGGCAATAGTACTCCACAACAAAACCCTGTAGACTCACCAGTAAGAAAGTTGTGTCTCGCCCTCCGCTCAAGTTTTTCTGCAGAAGACTGGGCTCACTTTGAATCCAATTTGCCTCCCGTTCGACTTGGTTTCTTTCTAGGAAATGAGCAGGTCAAGTCTTTCCTCCAATCCCAATTAAATAAATACCCATCCGTAAAAGACAAAGCGAAAGGATTGACACTGAAAAATGCTGGTAATAAGGCATTCGGCTCCGGAGAAAATAAAGTTGCTTGTGACTTGTACACAAAATGCTTGGCTTGGATGCCTCACGACGACAGCTCATCAGGTCAGTAGTTAAAATTTCGCTATATTCGCGACTCCCTAGTCTTTGTATATAGGATTATCTAATGACAATCATTATCCTTTTGTGACGGAACAGACGCAGCGATCGTTTATGCTAATCGCTCCGCAACCCTTTTCCACCTTGCTGAGTACTCATTATCAGAACGAGATGCTGGTCTCGCCTTCAAACTAGGTTACCCGTCTGAACTCCACTACAAGCTGTATGAGCGTTTTGGTCGATGTTGTCTAGAAACTGGAAGGGGTCCTGAGGCTTCCAAGTACTTGCAAAAAGCCATTCAGTCCTTAAGTCAAGCGAAAGGACTTGATGAAGGAAAAGTTGGTAAAACCAGGTCAGCCCTTGAAACTCTGTTGAAGACCTGCTCTGGAAAATCTTTGCCGCGTAAGTAATGACCTGAACTATTCATGAATAAAGCCTTTTTGCCTTTACAATGTAATTTATGTTCGCTCCCAAAATGCCCATTTAATTTTCACTTTTTTCCAAGGAGAGAAAAATACCATTAAAGAAGAGTGGTGGTGGTGATGAACATACACAGGGTATTTATCTACACTTGTACTAGATACTGCATGACGATCTAGTCACCTGAAAAAACTGCACTCTTTATAAGAATTACATGGGCTCCCAGCAAATTTT
The DNA here is from genome assembly GCA_027743935.1 of Sinodicranocentrus sp. ZH6. Classification (NCBI taxonomy): domain Eukaryota; kingdom Metazoa; phylum Arthropoda; class Collembola; order Entomobryomorpha; family Entomobryidae; genus Sinodicranocentrus; species Sinodicranocentrus sp. ZH6. The sequence goes on along the minus strand of JAHZNA010004000.1, from coordinate 33,955 downwards.
CCCATTTATACAATGGGGTCTGTGAGAGAACGAAGGGGTTTTGTTCTCCACTCTTCTTTCCAATTTTCTCTGTGTCCAGAGCTAAGGGAACACACATGAAGTTGATGCAAAAGGGAATTTCCTTTTTCCCTCTTTGAAACCAACTTTTCCTCCTATGATATTTACGACAATACGTACATATGCACAATGATATATCGTTAGAGAAAGGCAAGTGTGTGCGTGGATGGGTAATGGTTTTCATACATTTCGTACCTACCTAAACTCTTTGGTGTTTCCTTTAGAGAAGAACAATATATCATTCAGCAGCAGCGGTACTTACCCAAGGCTCCCACTGCCTGAGGTAGTTGGCGGTCGAAATAAGTACCTCAGAGCCTGTTCTAAGGGCTTAGTGCTAAAAAACAGCGAGAAGAAGGGTCGATTTGTTGTGGCCAACGAGGCATTTCGCCCAGGAGATGTGATTCTTGTGGAGAAAGCATATGTTTCAGTACTCCTTCCTCAACACTACCATCTTCAATGCTTCCAGTGTTACTCTCCGTAAGTCAAGTTAATATTTTTGAAGAAAAAAAACTAACTTCACATAGAATGCATGCTGGCTCGTTGTAAGTTGAATGTCATGAATAGTGTATCATAAATTACCTTTCTCTCTCGTTCCGCTTCTTGCGACGCTATCCAGTGCTTGCAAGTTTCCTTTCGACTACCGGCTGGTTGTCTGCAAATGTGGTCTATTTATTTGACTTCTATCAAAAATACGCGGAAAGGGGAGGAAATGAGCTCCTTTTTCATGTTGATGATAATAGTGTAAATTATTAGGGGAGCGTGCAAAGTGCAGCCGGGTATGTATTCCCTTTTATGAACTGACGATGGCTACACCTAATGTACCTGGCTGGAGTGGAGCACTTTTGAAGTGGTTTGATGAAAGGATGGTATGTATGTATGCATTCTATGAAAAAGTATCACTTTCAACAGATGCTTTAAACTAAGGGCTCTTGTGATTCTGCAGAGAACTGCAAATTTCATTTGATACAAGGTTTCCCAATCATTTCAATGTAATAATATTGGTCGAGTTTAAAATTTAACATCGAAATGCTAACAAAAAAGCACGTTCCTTATTGTATCAAGCTCCTCGATTAATTTGTAAAGAATCTGAATACAGTTCATTTATTTCAACAATACCTATAGTAGTGTGAAACCTAGGAAGAACTGGAAGGAAAATAAAATTGCAAAAAACCATCTGAAGGAAATCATTGGGTCTTACATCTTTACAAAATCCCTCGACTACTTTCATGTCCTTGACATGACGTAATGTAATCAAATCCTTATAGGTATTGTTACTAATTAAGCCAGAGGACTCATCATGCATACTTTAAATCCTAATGCCATCTGGGATCATGTTACAGGACACATAGCACGATGTGAACCTTCAAGATATTGAGTTAACACATATATAGCATGCATGTTCCATTCATTGGCGGGGGACTGAATTCCCTTCTTTTTTTATTGCAAACTTGTATGTATTCTTTCACAACTCTCTTGTGCTCATGTAGTGAAACAGAAACTACATAATTTGTTTCCGTTGTTTTTCCAACATTTGGCCTGGTTTCCTTTTGATCTGCTCAAAAGTTACTAAGACTGAAGACGGCTGCTGCTGTGCGGATGTCTGCAACTTTCCTTCTTGGCTTTTTACTTTTCCTTTCACTAATGCTCTCTACACGATCACTCCCAGCATAAATATACATACTTATTTCAATCTTCTTTAGACTTGAAGGAACTGGATATATATGCGTCAATCCCTTTTTCTCCTCTTTCCAGACTCTACCAGTGCGGATTTCTTATTCCCCTAAAGTCAGCTCCTTTTCCGGTCATGCAAAACTCTCATACGTAACAATGTCGGATCACTTTATATCATGATTTATGATTTGTAGATCAAAGTTGGCCCTCATTATTTGTGTAATGGTGTAAAGCGTGCAAAGCCTGCAAAGTGTAAAACTAACTCACTATATACCTACTACATACTCGTGTTTTTCAGGGCTTCAAAGAATTCACTTTGTGTAACGTCACTCAGTACTCGGTATTCTTATCCATATATGTAGAAAGATAGGGATTGTTCAAAGAAAAGAATACAAGGACAAAACTAGCATGATGCTTACTCAAAACTACATAGAATTGCCACACCAAAAGTAAACTAGGCAATAAAACTATTATATAGATTTACTAAACATGTAGTAAATTATGAGAAAAAGTCCACCACCATGCATTCGAAAATTATAACAATTTCTGGTTCGAGGAAGAGGAAATGATTTATGCGGAAGGATAATAGCTCTTGTTTTTATTCAGGCTTCAAGCTCCCGTGATGTGCAAATCATGCATATATGCCTCATACTGCTCCTCTGAGTGCAGAGACAAAGCATGGAAAACACATCATCAATATGAATGCGAAATCCTTGGGGCTTTGAAACACTCTGGAATAGCTGTCATCTGCTACATGGCTCTCCGAATCCTCACCCAGGTTTGCTTTAATATTTCAAAGTGGATGTATTGAGAACATGTAAAAAGTTTTATTCACTGGAAAACAAAGGCCACCAGTTGGGATAAAAGTTTTCTCTGTATTGGAAATAAAAATATACATCCATGTAGTGCTATGTGCACATGGCACTGTAACTTTGAGTTCCGAAAATGATTTGATTTTAAAAACTTTGTCAAAAGTAATGAGAGGAGTATGTGCATTATGTTATATTTAGGAGGACCCAAAACAAGTTCTAAAGTGGTACGACCTAATCACTCCTAGAAAGAGGGAGTCATCAGCTAATGAAGATTCAAAGGCTACTGAGTCCTTCAACCAGACTAAATCAGGTGGCGGTAAGAGCTGTTATTTCATCTTTACAAGCAATTTCGGCAACGGGATGTGATATTATATATATTCAAGGGGGATTAAAGTAGTGAAACTAAAGAACTGCGATTATAAAAGTTTTAAGTGGTATTCCGTTACATTCCGCAAAGAAGTTAGAACAATGGTTTGAATGTAATTTGATAGATACTTTAACGGAGGAATATAAAACCGACTACACGACCCTGTTTCAGCTTGTAACACACTTTGAAAGAAAGAGCGCAGAGTCTGATTTCCATCAAGTTATCATGGCTTCATATCTTCTCAATATTCTAAAGACTACAGGGTATATTTCCAAGGTCATGGAGGGAACAAATATTTCAGGTTTGATTTTAAGCCAAATTTCCCATGAAATTTTTTTACCTAGAGTTCTCTGGAAAGGAATATGTATGTATTCTATTGGGACTGGATGACACAGCATATGGCTTGAAGGGAGCATTTAAAATGTGAACTCCATGTGCCCATATTACAATTACATGTTACATAAAAGTGATTTACTATGTATAATAGCGTATTGCACATTTCCTATCTCTGCAGCTGGCGAAGTTGAACTAAAAATTGGCTTACTACTGCACCATTGCCTTCAATTTCTTCAGTTCAATACACACGAGACCTCAGGCTGGGACCCAGATCTGGTCAAGGATAACTCAGTAGGACTTGGAGCTGGGCTCTTTCCAACATTGGCCTTGTTCAACCATTCGTGCAACCCAGCAATCGTCCGGTATGTAATCTGAAATTCTTTGAGTGCTCTGTACACGACACCAACCATACAGTCACTCTCACTTTTTTTCTAAGATTTTTATTTTATTCTCTGTACATATTCATTGTACTATAGCTATGCGGAATATGTATATTTGATAATTTAAAGGTTTACTTTTGCGCAACGGTCTCACAAATTTTCGTATATCTGTATGTACAGTATACCATGTATACTTGCTGGAATGCAAATACTAATTCGTTTGTAAAGCAATAAGTTTCATTATGTGTAGCAATGAAGATGAACTTTTCCCTATGCGAACGTTATCATTCCAGAGTGGAAAAGTAGGTACCATCACTAAACTCCATTTCGAACTCTCCATATTGTTGGAGCAAAGCAAAAACTTTACATGTGAATCGTGACCTATAGACGTGCTGAGAAATTCATGGAGTGAGACTGTTTTCACAAGTCTCATCACTGCAGCAATTCCTTTAACTTGGATAAATTGAAATTGGACAAAAGGAGACGTTTAGTGACTCTCTTTCTTATTCTCTCCTCAAACCTGTGTATGTTCACAGCTTTCTTATAGAGATGCTCTCGAGCAAGAAAATGGCACATTTCTATAGGTTGAGTTCACACACTGAGAGAACGGAAACGTACTGCGTATGGCAACGATTGTGGCAATAATCTACAATGGATTTTATTGCTTGCTGCGTTCGACAGCTTTTCCTATGCCTCCCGGTTGTATCTTGTTGAAGAAATTGTATGAATGTGTATGTACTTCCATTTCCATGAGGTTCTTATGAAAACGAATTGAACTCAATTGTGCCTTCAAGGACATCAATCTATTCAAATCTCTTGAATATATTGAGTATGTGATTCTTTCTTCCTCCTTCTTTCATTGCTGGTGCAAATACATGCATATAAATTTTCCCTAGAAACCTTGCGTCGATTTGAAAAGAAAGTTTTTCTTACAATTTGCAAATGACTTGAAGGGTTCTCATATCTGCGCTTGAGGCTGTATTCTCATGTATGAGTAGTAATGACTTGCCTTGTAGTATTATCAAAATTTTAGAGTAAAAGCCGACATGAATATTATTATTTTGCTTGAAGGGCTTCTGGTTTTTTGAAAATCTGCAAAGCGGAAGCATATTCAACTCATAAATGCTAAAAATATCAAAATATACGTGTTGTAAGAAGGAAATATGGCCTTTTCAAGAAAAGCGACGACTTAAAAGCGACTAGGAATATCTTTAGCAGAAAGACCTAGAAAACTCCAAAACCTTTAAAAAAAATTGAGCTTGTAGCCCTCTTTTTTTAAACTGATGGTTATGAGGGTACATTTCAGATGTGGTGTGATGTTGGTCGACCTTCTTAAAACGATGAATAATTTTTGACCCAGGACACACTGTGTGTATCTCTACATATTATCGTTTCTTCATAAAAAGAAACGAGGGAGAGGCAAACAAAAGCGGATGTGTAATTTCATGCACGATCTCTGTACAAGATTCTCTGTATACCCTCTATCTTTACAATATGTTATAAACTAGACAAAGGGTGGGGAATCGCACGACTTGGCTTGGTCTCATCTGTACCACGAGGAACGTTAAGTACACAGAGAAAGCACAAGTAATTTCCGCAGTGTTGCAGTTTTCCAGAGAGAGAAGGAGAATGGGAGAGATCATGCCTGCATCATGTGAATCTTTTCCTCTATCATCTTCAAGTGGTATTTCCTTTTGTATGTATTGTTGTTGAGGATGAGGAGAACGAGCCCTTGTGCTTAATGGAAAAGCAAATAGAATGCCCCAAGTAGATAGCGAACAAGGAGAGCTTTCTTGCAAAAAAAATATTCCAGCTTCAGTCAGCACTGCGTATGTATTAGGATGGTGGCGCAACCATTAAGTAAAAGTTGAGCTGCTTCTCTGGTTCTTCTCCTGCTGTAATTCAAAATAAAAAAGACATGACAGGGCTGATAGGAGTCTCCAAGCATCCTCTTTCCTCAAGAACACATATAAAAAGAGAAAGCAACAGGGATTAAAAGCTTTTTTGGAGGAAGATGAAGTGCATTGTTTTCTGAATGTGTACAGCCACAGCACAACACAATTCGTTTGCAATAAGTGAGTGCGTTCCTTCTCCATGTGGGCATCTCATATGAGTATTATCAAGAGACTAAAATTTCCTTACCAAGTTACAATCATTAAAAGGAACGCTGGTTTTCACGCAGGCTGGTTCGTTATAAAAGTACCTAAAGTCAATGGGCTGGGAGAAGGGAGACTCCGATAAATTTTCCACTTAGCAAAAAGACACTCAAAAAGAAAACGGGATGAATTAGAAGAAGGGAGAGGCTGCTGGAATTAAGTTTAACTTTATATGACATGTTGATTTCGTGGAATAATGACAACAAGAACCCATATCACATGAAATTCGGAGAACAACTTCTAGAGTTTGCTGGTTTCGATAAAGATAAATAGAGAAATAGTTTTCATTGAAGCTCAAGAACACTCGAGTGTTTTACAAGCTTGTTGGAAAATTAAGTAGATTTCTAGGAAGAATATGTGTTCATAAGAAAATGCAGTATTTTTCTTCATCAGAACGGTTTGGAAGATCTACATTTACAAAATGAGGAAAATTCATCACATTTTTTTCTGTCTAAAATCTCCACAGGATATAGTTAGTAATGAGAGTTAATCAGAGATTTCGCAGTACTTTACCGACTACTATGTAGCAATTTTTTTCTAGTGCCACGTACAACATGAAGTTAAATATTTCATTTTTACAAGTGAAGTTAATATGAGAATGGTATTAGAAACGCAAGTTTTATGTTGGCATAATTGAGAAAAAAGTTCTACCGTTTTCATAAGATACTTAAAACTTGTGATCTTTGAATTTTATCTTAAAGATTTGTACTTCATTTAATAGACTTAGGTTTCTGAGAAAAAAGTTAAATTATCGTCGTATAGGATTACCTGCCAGCATATACATCCTCCACATAGATTTTTTGTAAGTCCCGCATTAAATGTACATGTATATAATTGCAAATAGTGTAGGTAGTCGAGCCAGCCTCATTCATCCAGTTTACGTTTAATGAGGTCTTACGCAAACATTCAAAAGGGAAGTTGGGCTCGGACTGAAACATGAAAATCTCAGAACCGCATCACAAGTAGGTAGAGACAAGGAAGCTAGAGTATTCTTCGAAAAGGATTTTCAAGATGGGATGATGATTAGAGCATTCCAGTAAGTTTAAGCAGGCTTTAGTACTTTTCGTGTTTGGACCTGGCTGGTGTGAAGGTTTGGGAAATGTATGTACCTAACTACCTACATACAGTTTAGAAGGTATGACGGTACGAATTGTCTGAAATTCTGCCATGAAGAGTTGGGAACGTTCTAGATTCAATTCTATTCTGTAGTTTTGTAATGCTTCCACTTTCGTTCGTGCTCTCAAGATTAAAATCACGAACTCCACAGAGATATGTGCGAGAAGATGAGAAAGGAGGATTAGAGATGTGATTTCGAAAGGATTACGAGGTTTGGTTTATGATGTGATTTAAAAGTTTCACAATTTTCTACTATTTTTTTTTACAGAAAAGATTACCATATGCTTCATAGTTGCGTATTGAGTGTACAGTACAGTAATACATGGATATTACTGTTTCTTCGTGAATAGAATTGGGTATTATTTTGATATATCATCATTGCCAGCGTAAGCAGTGATTAATTTAATAGTAATTCTAATTACTTGAAAAGTTTTATTCCTTCTTGTTTCAGATACTTCATAAATGATACAGTTGTGGCGCGCGTTGTTCGCACTATCCGTCCTGGAGAAGAAGTTACAGAAAACTACGGGCCGTGTTTTATCTCGCACGAAAAGAAAGAAAGGAAAAGAACTTTACGGGAACTATTTTCGTTTGATTGCGACTGTGTGGTTTGCACTCAGGACTGGCCTACTTTTGACAAACTGACAAACGACAATTACCGTTTCAGATGCGAGCATTGTGGGACGTATATTTGTCAAGTGGATGAAAACATGGGTCTTCTCTTCAAGTGCGGGCGGTGTTCGAAAAACGTTAATATCCTGAAAAGTCTGAAATCCCTTCAGGACTCAGACGCAAAATACAAAAGGGCCATGGAATTCTTCGATCAGGGAGATGAAAGTAATGGACTGGGAGTTTTGTTGGAAAACATTGCACTTCTTGATCGGCACTTGATGCCTCCATACAAGGATCTCCATGTGTGTCAGGAGCATGTACGGAAATGTTTGCTCAATTTGGGCAACCGGATAAGCAAACTTGCGTTTTGGGAGCCGGAGAAAGTTTAATGCAAAACGAGATCGTGAGTTTGTTCCTGGCATACAGATAAAATATATACAAGACTCACAAAATCTACATTTCAGATGATCCTTTCAGTTCCAAGCCGAAATTTCATGGTTGCATGCACACGTCATTGTTATCGTATTTGTTTAAGTTTCTCCATCCCATTTTTCTAAATAAACTTCCATTTATTTAATACCTATGTGCAAATTCTTTTGAAATTCACGTTGCAGAAATTCTCACAAGCTTCAGAAAAAACCATGAGATTTAGAATTCCTAAGCTGACTAACTACACAGGCTTCAGTATTATTATTGTAAGTAGCTTAAGCCTCGCAGCAATCGTGGGAAATATACAAATGAAAAATGAGAAAGCAGACAAGAAACAGTGATGGGAGGGGAGAATCCGCATTTGGTTAGATTGTTGTTCGCTGAACGGTAAGCAGTTGCTTCTGCTCACTGGAAAATTCATTTGTTTGCAAATATTTGCATCCAAATCTGCTCAGCATGACATCCGTTTCTCCATTCAAACCAGTGCACGTGTGTCATATTCTGTTAGAACAAAAGTAATCTTCCATTTCGCATATAGAGGTTATTCCTGCTCGACCAATATGTAGCTCTATCTAAGTGTGTTAGTTCTAGGGATCATTATGCCATAATATAAAGGGGTTTGGTTTGGCAGTTGGAAGGATTTTGTTCACCTTTCCGCCAGAATACAGCATTATCTTTCATATTTCTCCTGCTAAAAATTCTCGAGCGGTACGCAAGTAGTTAATATATATGTATAATACATCGCCGTAGGGAGCCGTCCATGCATTACATATGCACGACATCCCTTTTTGGTTCACTGATCGGTAACGGTTTGCTATCCGTACTTCACCACAGGAATTTTAGAGAGAAAAAATGTGGAGAGCTGAGCGGAGGAGATTTTTGAGGCTCTCTGTAAACCAAGAGAAAACCATCAAATCGAAGAAAATAGAGGATGAGTGGGACTTCTCCGGTTTTAGAAAATGGGAATCCTGAAAAAGCACGAAAAGTGTTTCCTGTCTTACAGAAATCCCTGGGTAATAGGAATATTACGGTTGGGTGGAGGAATAAAGCATTCCTTTTTGTTGTCCCGTTCCATCTTCTTGAGAAATTACATGCGCGTGTACCTTTGATGCTTGGCTCATTTGTTCCAGTAGAAGAAGCAAACTTAAATAGAAATGAGTTCGACGAGAACAACAAGTAAACAGCAAGTTGAGTTGAAATATGGGTAAGAAATGAAGTAGAACATTGTAAATTCATATGTCAACCAGTGTGCTCGCGACAGGAGTACTTCAAATTCCAAGGTGAATTCTCCTATTCAATAATATACAAATGGAGTGACAGTTGAACCCTACAAATGGCGTTTGATTCTTCACCAACATCATTTCAATTCCAGAAGCTATAGAATTATAGAAATATTATAAACCTGAACTCGAGGCAAGGAACATATATGTACGAAACATCAAAGGAAAAGTAGAGAGCTGTTTATAACAACAAAGGTTACTACAAGAAGTCCAACTCAAGATAAAAACGAAACTTGGCTCTGTATAGCATTCGCCCTTTTGTCAGACTTAAACAGAAGAAAACAATGCCGACAACTGGGAATCACAACAAAGTAACCGTGAAGTCTTGCGCTTAACCTTATAAAAAAGTTCCGACTGTTGACAAACGGAAATTTGAAGGAGGAAGTATGAAGGTATTCATGAAATTGATAAAATAAAGAGTAAATAAGACCGTTTTTATTAACTTTACATAATGTACACAGTATAATATATAGTTTTCAACAATGGCTTCCATCTTGTAGCATTCTCACAACTAATAAACTATTCACAACACGACAACTCGTACATACCGCTGCAGCGTATGTATTACTTACTTAGCATTTTTTACACAAATAACCAGCCATTCAACAATAGCGAAAAAAGTTTACTTGCAGAACAACAACTTTTGGATAAATGTTTAACAATACGCACACTATGAATGTGAGGTACTGTCTCCATTCTTTGAATTCAAGTATTTGAGACAAGCCTGTAAAACCGTAAAATGCAATAACATATCTTAAGTAATTTGCTCTCACTCTCTTGGTGGCAAACTACAAGACAACTACGCAGCAGCGGTGCAATACACAGGGATTTCAAAGGAAGCACAAATCCTGTCAAGATAGACTACACCGAAAGTTTGCTTCAGTATCAGGTATAATATTTTTTCGGAAAGTATGATAGCGCTTGGAATCGTGAAAAGTTCACGCGGCTCTCTATATTGTCTAATATAGGTTCTAATTTACAAGAAGGCAAAGAGTGTTAATTGTAGTGTGTCCTATCCTCTTGGGATGTGGAGCACGTGAAATTGTCACAATGGAATGAACAAGGATGAAGAAAAAAGTGTGCAGTAAGCATAGTAGATTACCTACATTATGTACAATACTTTCTTTCTATTTTATATATGTACTAACAAGAATAAGCGAACCAACATTTCTCACAGTAAATGGTACTCTATACCTAATTTTCTTCCAATAGGTTCTTTTTTTATACATCACTTTACTTCATTTCACGCTTACATATTTCTAGAAATTACTGGTACTCGTCTATTCTTGAGATGAAGGAAGGAGCAAAGTGAGAGCAAGAGTGTGTATGTTGGCACAATTGGGAAAAGCAGAAAGTGAGCTGGTAAAGTATGTTTTTGGAATTAGGTATTTGAGTGATAGAAGACTTTTAAACACAATATGGAATACATATTTTTTGATATGATGTAAACTGTACAATAACTTGGAATCGTTGTCGGTATTTACGAGCGAGCTTTCTATTCTCTACCATGAAGCTTAGAAAATCCTAGTTCAAAGTGGATAAATTTGCTACGCCCTAAGCGAGATTATGGAGTTTGGATGAAAAATAAAGCTTGACTTGATGCTGAAAGGTACGTTTGGAGCTCAAACAAGAAATATCAGACCTGCGTGGTATTCATGAAGCATTAGATGAAAATATTGTAATAGCGCCTGTTCTAAGCATTCCTTCTTTTAAAGTCAATTAAGGTCTAACAAAAAAACAGTACTCAAAAAGAATTTTTAAACCGAGCCTGCGGGCATACTTTCAATCAATAGTAAATCATTTCAATATATACACACTAAATGTTTGCCTTCTCGTGGAAGTTTGTGCGTATTATAAATGTACGGTAGATTTCATTAATCGTCATTTCATGATTTGAACACAGTACAATTAAAACAAACTTGATTACAATCAGGTAATCTCGAATCCACAGTTAAAATCACAGCTTTCCTTCGAAATTGCGATAAAGTCTGCTTTAAACTAATATTCTTCCAGTGAAGCTTCATACATTTTTGTCTTTTCTGCTTTGTGGACCGTTTTCAAAATCATAGAAAGAAAGATTAATAGAAGTATGTATACCATTTTAATACACGTATACTTGATACTTTACGGCTCACCATAGTTCGCCTAATAGGTACTAATCAGTATGATGACACAACGTAATTGTAATATCAGATAATACTTTTGATTTCGATAGCTTTAAGAATAATAGTAAAGTATTTGGTGACACAAAAAGATATGTTGAAATGTACAATCACAAAGTCAGAGAAGTTACTGACACTGTAGCATTTACAAAAAGAGTTAAAAAATAAGCTTCAAAAGAGAAATACACGAACCATCCATTGATTTATACAAGGTATTATGCGACAAGTAAAGCTTTCCAGAAGAACTACTACTACTACTGACTGGTTCATTCACTCACATCCAACATCACGTCACTATACATACATTCAAACCATGAATGAAATGCGCTCTCCAGTAGCGAATTTCTGTTAGATTCAACCGAAGAAGTGTATATGTACAGCTTATGTACATGTAAGAAGAGGAAGGAAATTCTAACTGACTTTTTTATCTTTTAAATATAACTGTATTACTGGAATTGTGAACCATAGACATGAGACTACTCTCTCTACCTACCTAATCCGAAAAGTACACATGAAGGTGTAGTTGTAACATATAACGCCATAGTGTTATTTCATATCAGTAGGAAAAGTTGTGCATTGCCATTTATCCAAAGAGAGCAGAGAGCGAGAGCAATAACAGCCATAACGTAATAATGAGACTTTTCCTGCTTTCAGTTGACTTTTCCAAGAGCAGTTAACAATGGTGTATAATTTAGAGCTGGCATATGTGTATATATCTATCTGATTTTTCTTTGTCTTACAGTATCAACAATATATCATAAAGTCTTACAACAACTTTTTTTTTCGTTTCCCTGTCTCACAATGAGTTGTGAAGTATGTAGTGTGGTCAAGATTTTTTTATGGAGACGCGCTCATTGTAGAATTAATTTGTTCTTTTATAATAGCACATGTATACGACATGAAATATATGTGGCATGTATCAGCAGTACACAACAACATATTAGTATATGTAATATATTAGAGATACATATAGTATAATATAACATATATTACAATATGTAGAAGACGACTGAAGACCAGAGAGATATGATGATGACGTTTTTTCCGAATATTACACCCATCTCCTTCTCTACGCATCTGGACTGGACTTGGAGATAGCAAGGAGTATCATTGTGAGCTCCTTCCTGTTGATTTTCCCGTCCCGGTTGAAATCACATCCTTGGAGAATCGTATCTTCGAATTCTGCCAAATCCTGTGCGTCATAGTCCTATAAACAGTGGCAGTAGCGGATGTTGAGAATCAGTAGCAATGAAAAGAGAAAATAAAAAGAGAATCAGGTCATAAATGCTTCTATCCTTATTTATATGTTTACCCTGCCTAAAGCATACATACAAAAATTTCCTTCTAACACGCAAAAAAACGTGTGAGCACACGAAAAGGCTACACGATCTGGCTTAACAATCTTTTCACAGCTTTTTTATGTCTATCCCAATTTAATCTTTTGGGAGGGGACAACAAAAAATCAAAAAATTGCTCGCCCTTTTTTCAAACCATTGCCTTTCCTTTCTACCAAGTTGAAAATGTGTACCCCCAAAACAAAAAAATTGCTCGCACTCTACTTTCTCCTGAATATACGTATGATGCAATCCAGTCAATTTCATGAACGGTATTTGTGTGTCCGCCGCAGCGAACAATCATATACATTGCAGTACATATGCCTGTATCATAAATCGCATTTTTGAAAAATATCTGTATGATCTGTCTCCTGGATGCTTTTACTTGCTCCTCATCTTTATTGCATTTGCTGTGTGAATTGAAGCAAATGGAATTTCTGGGCCGGGTCCTTCGCTCAAACTTCTCTGCGTTATGTACAATATTTTCTGCATGTACTCGTGGACTAGAAAGAAAATCATGTAAAAATGCCTCATCATGTTGCATGACTATATCTGAAATGTATTTTTTTTGGCATGGGCAGCAACCATACTGAAATATCTAGAACGAGAAAGTAATGTGATAGATACTAGTTACCAACGGCGGTAACCTCGATGTGAAGCAGTGGGAAGTCAGAAAGTAACAGCAGGCAACCTTTCTATCCCTTCCCTTCGATCGGTATTGTTCGGTGGGGTAGAGGATAACAGAATATAACTGACTTTTTCTGAATTTTTTCCCTTGATCTCGCTGGATGAGCGATCTTTTGTTGAAAAGTAAAACGCCGATACGACTACTAGAGGATCCAACTTTCTCTTCAATACTCATTGCAGGACATGGATATTATTAATAGGTAGTCCATTGCCTACTCAGCGTAGCGAAAAAATAGCGAATCTCCTCATATCCTCACAATAAGAATATAATACGGAGGAAGTAATACATTGAAAACAGTAAACTCCTTCAGAATAAGAGTAAAAACTAAAGGATATGCCACAGGAAATGAACTGTGAAAAAGGTAAAAAAAAACGAAGAGTCAAGTCAAAAGAACGTTGTGCTGTTGCTTCCTCCTTGTACACTTTGTGTGTGGATCTTGCCCCTTCAACTCGTTTATTTCCGAGTTCATTTTGATGAAATTGAGTATACACTTTTGGTCTTTAACCTGCTCCTAGTTATTACTCTACGCGTTTCTAGGTTCACTACGAGTGTAATAGAAATACCTAAACTGGGGTTTCCCAAGGAGAATAGAATAAAACGTCTGGATTTTGTACATGTCATGACTTTTTCTTGCCTGATAAACTGAACACTCTTATACAGTAGCTTCATTCTGACAGGACCCACAACTTTGGTACTTCTCTACCTGCACCTAAACTGACAACTATGACTGCTTGAAAAGAGAGATCGTTTGTTGTGACAGGCAGAGCTAGATACTTGATGCGCCTAGTGAGTTAGATTCTGACTCATCAAGCTTTTAGTGCAGATGTTTATCAAATACGAGATTTAATCACGCAAATTCACATAAGTCACAGCTTGAGTTTTGCTAAAAACCGCTTTTCTTATGATTAAATAGTTAAATATTACTATGCTTAAACTAATTGAACTACAATAAAATTGAGACGGGAAAGACGAATGGAAAAGTTTTTGTATAGTTTATAACTTGTTAATGCAATTAACTAACCCGTTTGGCTAACTCCAAAAGATCCTTAAGGAAGCCTCTGAGCTCCTCATTCTCAATAGTCCCATTGTTATCCTAGAAAATAATGGAAAGACAATAGTAAATAGACTTGAAGTAGAAAACTACATCGCATTTTAAATTGATGAGTGCGTAAAATACATTATAACTCACCCGATCATAAAGTGCGAAGACTCGTTCTATGTCATCCTTTGTGAGTTTAGTAGCTCCCTGTAAAATAAAGAAATGCTTTAGAAATGTATAAAAACGGAATGTTATTATTGCTACTATTATTGCTTTTAGCAGCAGAGCAAAGGCTCCAGTGAGAAAAGTGCTGTAATAAATATCTTCATGACAGAGTGCATCATTCTTTTACAGCTCCTCAAGGCTTATTGTCAAGAAGCTTGTATCTTTGTTAATAGCAAGCAAACACATGTTTGAATGCAGTTTTAATATTTAACACAGCTAAACATTCATTCTTTACTATAACGTAGCAAAATTGTATATCATTATGTCAACAGCAGCCTCCATTGTACGCCCATACAAAAACAGGGAAAGGTAAAAATGCATCCAGTCAACATTCACGACATTTGCAATACAATAACTACACGAACGAATCACATTCCTTTTACAAAGAAGAATATAAAAAACGATCCACATTCAGTAGTAAATAGACAAAAAATACAAGTCATTTTCTTAACAAAGAAGCTAGACGGGGAAATGCAAACAATTTTGACACTTTGGCTTGAGGGAAAATGAGCAGATAAGCAGTTAAGAAATTTGTACCCATCACATGATATGATGATTTTATAAGCACTTAAGATGTTCTCTATAGCCTCATGATTTTTTCTTATTGGAATATTTTAAAATCATGTAAGCTTGCATAAGAGAATATCGGAATTCGTTTCTGTTACAGCCAAGTGTTTACATACACCATGTATTTATAATTCAAAAAAGAACATAAATTTAACTGTTTCCTCAAAGCAACGCATTTATGGCTCGTTCTAAAAGCCTGCTTTATTGTTTTATGAGTCCATTAAGTTTGTTATGATGATCACAATATTGAAGGATGTAATGCGGCGACCTGGCAAATAACATCGACGGACAACACACTGCGCAAAGAAAACGGATCAAACAAGGAAAACTTAAATGCACATGATAATCTTTGGGGAAACTTTCATTAAAATACATGTGCTCCAGTTATATGATGTAAAATCGTAATAAAAGTCGCAGCTGAAGTCGTTTATACTTTGCAAACTAACATTTTCACATACAAAGCATGACAATGGCATTCTTTGTATGCTCTTTATTACTACTATTACTAGGACTCGCATATATAGCGCCCATGATGTGATGACAATAATGTTATTGTAGGCATTAAAAGTTACGATCAAATTATGCGTAATGTAAACGTGTCTGCAGGAGCATTAAAACTGGATGTAAAATTAGATCGCTGATGGAATAAGCAAAAGAGAAAGCTTTGTGTATGACTAAGCAGTACTAGGAAGGGCAGACTTCGATTGAATTTCAAACACTACCGGTTGGTTTTCTCCTTTCATCTTTCTTTACAATTATTACGCAAGGGCTTGGTTTGTGTAAAATTAGGTAGGGATACGAAAGCAATAATATCTATTCTAAAAATTGAAAATCTTTCGTAGGAACAATTAAATCTTCAAACGGTTCACAACTACTCATTAAAACAAAAAAACTTATATTGGTTCCAGCAGCAGAGCATTAAAAGTTTGAAGTTAATTTTCCGAGCTAGTAAGCATATTATTAGTGAAACAGACTGCAACGGAAAATGCTTAGCTGGCAGTCGAAAGTTAGCTTATTTGAATATACTACCTAAAAGAATTTAAAAGAGGAATGAAGCAATACAACAATCGAAAATACTTCTCGAATCATTTATTTCCTCAAATTAAATTTCTATTACTATTATTATTATTATTAATCAAGTAGTTCAGAAAGTATATACTACAAGTTTAGTACAATTTGTATTGGGTGGAACACACCAGCATTTCGAATTTCTCCGTTTATTTTCCCTTTTCAAGCACTACATCAGTATCTGTCATACAAATTCGTGTGTCCCGTATTTTAGAAGAATACCCCACTAACCAACAACATGAATACATATCAGTTGTTCATGCTGAGCTGTTTTACGCTTCAGCCCCGTTTCCTATTCACTGCTAATTTGCATTTTGGCTTCATGCCAGAAAACCCGGAAAAGAGGAAAGTTGAGTTCTTTTTCAGTAAAAAAAACTAATTCATTTAAACCATAAAAAGAACCATGAACAAAAAAACGACGCAGCTGACAGCAGCCAAGCACAAACCTCTCATCATGAGTTTCTGGTTTTCAATCTTGACTGAGAGGGTATTATTGTGGAATGGATGGCTGGATGCAAGCAGGCAAAAAATTCAAATCTAAACATAATTCATGAGAGCTCTGCGACACCAAATAAGCAAGTTGTGAAGTTGTTAACGCAATGAGAACGATACGCTCTGTTATGAGATGCATGAGTAATGAAACCAACTCCAAAGAATCGGGTGTTACCGCAAACACACTGTATTTCCCATGGTTTAATCATGAATAGGAAAAAGTTTGTATGAAAATCTTTTCAATCTTGATTCATCCATTTTTCAATGGAAGGAGAATTTCTTGTGCTAGACTTTTTCCAGAGCCAGTTCCAATTTGTCTTTGTCATGTGTCGAAGCAGCAACGTATATATTCTTTCCAAACTTGCTCTTGCATTTTCAGGTTTGAATGAAGGAAGTCAAGCGGTAAAGCGTTTCCTTCATGTCTTTGTTTCCCGTTCTTGGGTCTTACTTAGGTGAGCAAGGCGTGTTCCACTTATAATTTATGAATAAGAGGATTAGCCTGCAAAGAGGTAAGCTGGAAATAAGGTTATGAAAGAAATAATTGAAATAATACCAGAATTCAAGTAAACGATACTGAAAATTCGGATTTAGGAGCCACACGGGAATTCCCGGCTTTCTGTTTCAGTGCTTCATTGTACAGGAAGTAATTTATGCTTATGAATACGAGGGTTTTATTTTATTGCATGCACACCTTATGACCAAGGTGATGTACATATAATACATAACAAGAGTTTCTACTGAAGTAACATACTTTGTGGGTTTTTCTAACATTTTACACAGGAAAGGAAATGTTCAGTATTTTCTCTGCTTTGCATTGCATCACTACATACATGAAAGAATAGACTTTCTTCGATACATTAGGATATTACTTTTCCAATAACAGCGTGTGGTATGACCAGGATTCTTGTGGCTGTGTAAAACGTTAGAATGTTAATTAGGACCACTTATTGTATGATCTATGCTACGAAACGGGGTATCCTGATGGCAAATCTTTTTGAAATAGGCTCGTATTCCAGCGCTCGGAAACTCTAGAATTCGAATTAAATACGTTTGCCTAAATACTGGTAGAGTGGTAACTTTGCGTGAGGACATTTAACTGATCTGGCAACTATTTTACAAAATTTTTGCTATCGGACGGACGTCCGACCGTAAACCCATAAAGAACCGGGCAACTTCCTGAGAATATCTTGTTTGTGCAGTATTTTACATTTAAATTTGACTTTCTTTTGTATAAAAAGAAGTTTGGTAAGGAACTTTCGGAACTTTCTGTTTACATATGATCCCATTACTGATTTCCATACAAACCGACAAACCGAGCTGAACCTCTGAGATCCCTCGAATAATCTACCTGCTTGCTACATTCCTACTTATTTCTGCACATAGTACATTACACTGAGTTAACTTTTCCTAAGACTGTATCACATATAATAGCACGGAACCTTAGTGTTTGGCAGTAGTATTTGGTCGTGATGACGCTTTACATTTATTTTACAAGAAAAGCAATGTAACGCCAGAGAAAGTCAGCAATCAAAAATGCTATTCTTACGCTTAGCTGGGTTTGCGAAACCCAAGTTTGCTCCTCATCGTAGAGCTATCCCTACGTTTCATAGGAGACTATACGAAGATATACAAAGTTGTGTCGTTTTTATAAGTAAAAAAACTTCCAGATCAAAGTCATTAAAAATTTGTGACAGCTCAGCCGTCCTCAGAAAATAGATGAAAGAAAAACTTCATCCATGCATAACTGTTTAGGGGCGAATATAATCTAAAGTGAGTGTTGCTACGAAGAGAAAAGCACGACTGTCATTTTTTATAATCACCTTCATTTTAGTGTCATTACACAACTTCACGGTGGCTAAGCAGAGGCACAGCGGCAACGGTGTCGAGATACCATGTATCCATGCAATAAGGAGCCAGGCCCAGGCGACAGCGTAAATTTAAATTTTCACTCAAGGTGAAAATCTCCGAGCATTAACTTATCCATGCGCTACATTACGTTCATCCATGTATACATGCAAACCTCACAGCAGTGATATTGAGGACAGGCAGTGAGTGATATATAACAAGCTTCCCGTGATGAACGCTTCAGTCTCACAAATGCACTACTCAAGCCACATATTCAGGCTACGCTTCGTATATAAAGGGGTACTTACAAGGAATCCATCCTTTTGAATCACGTTAAGCAAGCAGTGGAGGTAGACACAAGTGTTGCATTTATCAGGAGACATATACACAGAGGCAGACACAGAAAGAGAGAGAGAGAGAGAGAAAGTGTGATTGAGGGGAACAAAGACACACTAAATACTCAATTACAATGAAATCAAGTTGCATAATTGAAGGTTTAAGTATCCCAAAAGACATGTGGCATAAACGTACAGTTAGGTTAGGATCATTCATACATTTACTCATTATTACACATTTTGCATACATCTTTTACAACAATAAAAAATGAGAGAAATTCTTTTTGTTCATCAAATTTTCATCTCCAACAAAGCTCACAACATAGAAAAAAGGAAAGAGTGGAATTATCGACTGATTTTGTGCATCGAGTCACACATTCAAAGAGAAGAGGTTTCCACCAGGAATGTGAATTGAGATAAAAAGAGATGTACATAACTACAAACATTAAAGCATCCACATTTATAGAAATGTTGTCGGGTATAATTAGGAACGTACACAATGGGAATCGTGTTTATTGTAGAAAATACGTACTACATCGTAAATACAAATATAAATATACACAGGAGATGGAGCATTGCACACAAGGATAAAATGGGTTGTGGGTGACTTCATGGCTAAAAGTCTTACCGCGAAATCCCATTCCAAGGATATAATCAGTGAAAGAAATGTGACAGCACTCATAAATATAGGGATATACAAATAATGCCGAGCATGCCGTCGAAAACACTAGAACGTGTACACACCAAGTACACTACTTTAGGTTTTCTGGCGTGTTAAGTAAGTTTACTTTATGGTAGACGCCCTAACGTATTCTTTTCATGTCCCATCGCAATTTATTGTGACACTGACATTAACAGCAAGACATAATCATATATCAAGAGAGGGTGACTCAATACTTGCTCATGTGCCTATACCAAAAACTCTTTTTAAACGAAAAACTGGCTTTCACTATACATGACAAGAGACGACAGTCTCATTTCACTCATAGTTATATTCTTTATTGTATTTTTCCTGTCGCTCTTGTACTTTTTTCTCTCTTTTGATGGGCAACGCCACAGGATTACATTGCATATGACCATGAGTTGACAGACCACTACAGGATAACATTCAGAAAATCCACGCATTTACTGGAATGCTGTGTTATATAAACACACGTACAATTGGTGTGACGGTACGGTTGGAAGTAATGGAGGACGGAGAAAGTGCGTGCAAACCAGTAAGACTCCCAGGCTCCTGTTCGCATACCACTTTCACAGTCATTCTAGTACGTACTTGAAATTACGTTCCATTACCAACAAGAGGAATAGAAGTGGCTGAGGTGAAAGAGGTCAAGCTTTCTACTTGGAGACAGCAAAAGAAAAGTAGATCAAGGGAAGGGAGAAAAGAATGCAGAATGGGTAACTTCTGTGAGGGCTCTGAAAACCATGGCAGTGTGCGAGGGAGGTGTCCTTACAAAAAACTATATGTACGTACCCCGGAATCTTGTTGGGATGCACAGATGCGATGGTGCTGGTGGTGCAGGGATAGTCCCTCTTTATGTACGACACAAAACACATACATTCCGCATGTCATGGAAGCATGGTGTATGATGCAAAAAACGTGAAAAACGCTCTATTCACACGAGGTTCTACACTCACGCTAATACAAAAAACAGCTAACACGACTTGCATTGATTTTTCCCATTTTGTAGATGAGAAGGCACATATAATGCGAAAACTACAGCAACTTCCTGACACACATTTTATACCAACGCATACACAATTGTATGCTGAGCTGAGTGGAGACTGCAAATTTTCTCATATCCTTCTTCGTGCTCAATGGAACAGAGAAAAAAGAGCATTCTAGTTTTTAAAGTACGGAGAGTAGTTCAGGAGTTTTATACATTCTGCACAATGGGAATTGCTACGAGTTTGGAAAGCATAATGTTGTGCACATCTATCTAACTCCTGATCTACTCGTATATATCCTGTTCCCTTCTTGGAATTTTTGTAAGCAGTAAAAAGAAGTGCTACGTGAAATTCTAACGAATTTTTTTGAAGGTGTGTGAGTCTAATTCATTCCAACAAGATAGCTTGGAGTTGGTCCTGAAGCTCTGTAGTCTCCCGTTCTCTTTTTATAGGGCTTGAAACAGGAAACTTTTCTACTTTCAGCCCCTGCTTTCCTGGATATGGTCTTTAGGAAGTTATGGTCGTTTAAATTAATGATTGTATTTTGCCATCGGGAAAATTGTAGTATGCCCTCTAGGGCTCTTTAAGTCATCATGAGACTATTCATTAATTTAATGTACATATAGTAAATATAAACTAGCTGTGATGCAACAATCCCTATGCATTATCCTGGTGATTCCATTGAATAACTTTACCTTAAAGGATTCTGAAGACGGAAATATTTGCTTCGTGTATCTTGTGTGCATAGAATATTTTGCTGTTTTTCTTCTTATTATTTTCACTTATAGTTTGTGGAGGATGAGAAGCGATATATGTAAGAAATCTATGTATGCACGTGATGAAATGCGGTAAAACCCACCTGGATCCGTGAATCAGCTCGCCTTTCGTCCTATTTCACGCTTCATGAACACTGGATGCCAAGTCTCAACTCGCAACATGATAATGTTTTATGGTGGTATGAATACGCTCACCTTTCCATGATTCTCGAAATTCCTTGAAACACAGGCTGAGAGAGGTAAATCTTCATTTGAGACAAAAACAAACTTTTCAGATAATGTTATATTTTGTAGGGTAGGCTTGTTTTACATGAAGAAAAATATGTAATCTCTAACTGCATGCACTGCATTGTCTTTTGATTATAACTAAATGTTTATGGTAAACATAATTTCCTTCCAATAAAACAAATACGTCAAATACCTAACTTTATTCAGTGTATTCCATTTAGTTAAAAAGAGATAAAGAGATTATTTAGATATTATTTTGCTTGGTGTAAAAAATAATGCCAATTACCAAATTACTAAACAAAAAAATTATATCTCCTGTACTATTAACATCTAGCTTCGCTTTCATGCTTTACTTATCCTTACAATTACCAAAAGGAATGCTCCAATGACATCCAAAAGTTTGTCTCGTATTAAATTATAAGCATTTATATTGCATGATTACACCTAAATCTGAAATGTGAACTATTTCGTTTACTCGTATGTAGTAAATCTTACAATACCCCATTTGCATTATTCAATCTATAGCTTGCAATTTATCACTTTTGACCTTTTACTAGGTGGTTCGAGGCGAAAACAGTGCATCTCATTAATATAAAGTATTTGTTCATATTGATAACGAGGTAAAGGTGCCTTAGACGTTAGTATGAATTTGAAACAAAGTCAAGTTGTTTCCTTCAACAAAGTACAAGTAAACAAAAACATAACACAAGAACCTCAAATACAAATTGAAAAAAACCCTTGCCACAGCTTTACCAGTTTCTTGATCAGCAAACATATTCATAGTTTCATTGACAAGGTTCCCAAAACTGAGAGAAACTGTTTAGAACACGAACTAGTTTTGTCTACGTGAGCATATATTCCAAACCATTTTTCCAGTTTTCGCGGTAAAATGCACCTTATGGGGACATAGATTGAAAAATATTTGTTGTTAGGTATGTTCAGTTAGGATACTCTAGGTGAGTACACTTGAACCTTGGGTACTTAAGATATGCAAAATACCATGAGGACGTGTGCAGCATGTCTGAGTTGGCCAATTACACTTGAAGCCCATGGGCTAGCCTGACATTAGAAATGGTTTGCTTGGGAGAACACATCAAGCTCTTTAGGTACGTGTAAGCTGCATAACCCCCCAAGAAAAGTTGTTTTCCATTTCTCCCTTCCAATTCCAACACACCTTTCACCATCTCGAAAACTCGTGTAGTGTTACAAGACACTTTCTCAGAATACATCAAATACATTTTAAATATGCAACCGATTATTCTTTGCGCACACCGTTCGGAGAGTATTAGCATTAGAGGATAACCTTTTCCAACGGGCATCATATAAATAAAGACTGTCAAATAAATAAAGGGTTTCATTCGCTTCCTCACATTCCGCTATCATTAATATAATATGAAAGGGGAACTGTCAGAAGTAATGAAGGTCCGGTTTGAATTTGCAATTCATTCATAATCAATATTTTACCATAGTGCACTGGTCACCTAACAGTGAAACTCATAGGAGAGGCGGAGGTATAGGTGAGTGTGTTCGTGATATGTTGTCAAATTCACATTCCTTCACATTGTGACATAAACTGGCACATACAAAGATAAATTTGAAAATATAATGCATGATACACATAAACAAATGGACAGACAAAGTGGAAGAGAAGTAGAAAGTGGAGGGACGACACGCACGGGCCAACAGAGGAAAGTTAGAAAAGGTTCAGTCTATACCTCGCTTACCTTGAAGACTTGGCGACAGAGGAAGTTCTCTTTCACAGGCAAAAGTCTGCAAAATGGGACACACAAAAAACATGCTTCAGTATTTGAAGTTAATTATTTGATCTCCTTTTTATGTAAGTAATTTGAGCACAGGACAACTCTTGAACTTGATACCGACCGAGCGAGTAAATATGCAAACTTAATTAATACTAAAAGGTAAGAGGTATTGTATACTGTTGAAAGATTATCTGCAATATGATTGATTGTGTCTTAAGAGAGAAACACATAAGCAATTACTTACTTCCATTGTATTGGGTAGAAGGGAAATATCTAAATAAGTTTGTTTCTTACTCTAATCTAATTTCAAGGTAATATGATACCCCTAACTAGAAAAAAGATCATCCTGAAAACTTACTTGGACATCTCTGATAATTGCAGCTTGCCATCCTTGTTGGCATCAAAAACTTGCAACTGAAAAGACACAAAAACAAGATAGTTATAGCACACGTAAATGTTCGTTTTTTAAATTTCTTTCATGCGATGTTAGTTTAAAAGCGATGAGCAAAATAGCGAAAATTCTTATTTCCCCTAATGGCCACTTACCATTGTGTCAGTGTACTCGATGAGCTTATCCTCGGAGACATCATTGATTTTCTTTGCTTCTCTCAGGAGATCCCTCAAGAAATTCTAAGAAATAAGGGGAGAAACAAGATTTTTTAAAGTGTACTACACTCGAAGGTTACATGACTCTGAACTTAAAACTTCATGAGGATGATTAAATTATATGAAAGCTTTTTATCCCTTACAATAATAGAAAATTCTAGCTAAATTAGAGATACTTCAGTTTGAAGATTAAGTGTATGAGATACAGGAACTTTATTTCACATACAAAGCCTACTTAGGTATACGTCTTATACAAATACGGATTGGTATCTTTATGACGAATAATGGAACAGTTGGGTATAAGTCGACAGCTGAGACTACCGTTTTTGACTAGTTCCGATGAGAAATTCTTCTAATGTGACTTATACCCCAAACATACCTTATACACAAAATGTCCTCTGATGCATACATTACTACGTAAGAGGTTAACATAGACGCATAACCTCTTTTATCTAGCATTATTACGAAAATGGTGATGGCTTGCAGATAAATGTCTCATCATTCCAACATTTCACAACCCTCTCAACACAAAAACACCATTTTCCTACGGTGCTTATTACTTATTGCATTGTAGAGAGGGAGAGTGTTGCACAAATACCATTTGTTATTTAGAACTGTAACATATTTCAGCTTTTACGGCACACAATAATGAGAACTCTTTTTCCTTCTGACGGCTTGTGGCTGAGCGAATATCTCTGGAACGTATGAAGTACGCCTAGCTTCATTCACTTTTTCCCAAAATTTTATTTCCAGTTTGAGTAGGAACAGAAAAGAACATGAAAAAATCACATCCACAAACAAGAAGCTTTATCCTTTTTTGTCGTGTTTAGAACTGTGTGCCTATTTTTTACTCGGAAAGATAAAGACGAAAGGGTAATTCGGTATACACCTTCAAATAAAATGGGAATAATGGTTCGGCCGTTATATAATGCATATAGGAGTAAGTAAGTACTATTTGAGGTGCACGTGTAATTCTATTCCACATTCACATATGAATTTCTTGAAAAAGTACATGCGTTTAAAGCTGTAGGCGTTCTACAACTGAAGTTCATGCCACTAACACCAAAAATAGATGTTACTAGCAGTTCATAAAGAGCAAGTTATGAGTCAAAGGAACTCATTGAAGATTTTTTGAGATCTCGAATTTCCCTTGCCATGTACATTGTATTCAGCACAAAATCATTAACTTCTTTCATAAAGACCATATTACCCTCCTGAGTACAAACTAGCGTGTAATTCGCTGACTTACGTATGTACTGCTGTGACGGGTTTATGAGGCTTTTCTTTATTACAGTTTTTCAGCCAAGTGCACTAAATAAATACATATGTGTACGGCAGAGTTCATATATTTCAAATGAATGTATGCATAGAAGCAAGTTATACTCTCTGGCAAAACAATGAGACCTTTACACTAAAACTGCCTTAAAAAATGTATTTTCCATCGATTTTCCTAATGACTTTTGCTTACCTTCAATTCATCAGCCTCAATGTACCCACTACCATCAGTGTCATATTCTCTCCAAATCTGCAATTTATAATTAATTCAAGTCATTCTTGGTTGTTAAACATAATATATAGTGTGTTAAAGTCTGCACCGTTGCTTCATTAAATTGTGATTTTATTACAACTCACCTTCATAAATTCAACACTCGAGTCCAAAGGGTTGTCAAATCGGAAGAGAAGCAGAAAATTTTCTTCCATCGGCAACAACTGAGCAAGCTACACATAAGTGTAAAAACAGCATGTAAAGTGGATGAATGTCGAATTCATATAATTATGAGTGGTTTTACTTAATTAGTAGATAAAGCTTTTAGCACAAATAAGCGATGACCATATCATCATCATCGTCATCATCCACAAACAGCATATTATATCTCATGGGAAATAACAAACATAAGGGATACAGTGTTTCTCAACTTTCATTATGCATAATGCATGCATCGTGTACACAAACAGTTAATAAATGCATCCGGTTTGTCCATGCCCTACGTTCAACATTTGTACTTTGGTACAACTCTGGTACTACCGTTTTCCATAATTTTGTATCTGCGGGGAAAGTGAACGAGAAGACGAGAACGTGTTTCGACTGACTTAGAGTCGATAAATAAAGTCGGTCATATATTTAATATATTCCCTTCTAGTTTCTCCACTTTCTGTATTCAATATCATCCCAAAATATCCCTTCAAGAAAGAAACTAACTTGGGATTTTCACTTGTATTTTCAAAGTTCTACTATTTCCAGTCTGTCCCTATTTTCGAACCCCAACCACATGCACATAGGAATTCAATCATGCGCCCTTTTAATTCAATTCACCCTCTCGCTTCAGGTTTTCCCATAGTTTGCCCTCAACTCATTTGAATGAAAAAAGAAACGAACATGATCAACAACTAATCCACGCCTGGAAGCCCCTGACTGCATTTTTTACTGATGAGTCGTGATGAGAATTTTGGAAATCTTTAGTCGTAGCATCAAATGAATAAATGATGTGACTTAGTTCAGTGACTTCCTACTGCACACTGCACACTCAAAACGATACATTTAGGTTTTTACTATGCTTGATATATATACTGAAAAGACACATTTCAATATTTTATAGTATTCTTTTAGGTGTGGCGTACTAGGTAAGGTTTGCGCAAATGCATCAATATAAAACTAGAATTTCAGTTTTTATATAGTTTACCAGTCAATAACCCCACAAGGCACAGGCACACCTGACCAAACGTACTGGAATACGACAGAAAGGTAATTTAGATGCATATTTTCTCGTTACCTCCATCCAATAAATTAAATGTCGCTTGATTGACAGAATGAGTTGGCAGTTTGGACAAAGCTGCAGTCGCAGCAAGAAAGAAATTAATATTCATCTAAATCAATTTGTATGTACTACTCAAAGTAGAGCCTGCACAACCGAAAATAGTTTCAAATACAGAAGTTGATATATGGGGTAATACGGAGCGCAGCGGTGCACTGATTAAGCTTCCTTCATTCGATTTGTGATCTGCAGAGCGACCTTAGAAGACAAGGAAATTGCCAAGTAGGACAAATTTACCTAAATTTATTCAACTGTAACAATCGGCAAAGCTAAAGAGACCATTTGCAATTATTCTTAATTGAATGGTTTGACTGTAATCTGGATGTTGGAAGATTCAAACTCATGAGCCTTGTAGGTTCTGTGGGAAGACTTCATTTACAGAGGATAATTGAATTCCAGATGCTTTAGAAAAGGATTGGAACTTTACTTATTGCATTACTATTTCTGGAGAAAGTATTCCACAATGCAATCCTACATATTATGGTAAAATTGGTGTTTTGAACTACTTATCAAACAACGAGGAGCTCGGACAGAACAACCGCATCCATTTACTTCACCACAATATTATTCCCCACAGCCATTCCAGAAAATAGAACAACATTGTTTCTCACGCTCTAATAGTACCTAATATGTAATGCAGCTTTTGTTCTTGTTTCCCATAATTCTCTTTCAATTTGTTTACCCACACACTTGCACGGTCAGATACATATGCGTGTAGCCGTAGCTATCTTGTGGGACTTGTTTCATTTCATCTCAAATTAAAAAGCACAAAAGCATTCATGTCATGCTAATGCAAATCGGACGAGAAAAGACAAACGCGACTGACTATCAATGCAATACAAGAGACGAGATGATTGTCTTTTGTATGCTTTTCCAATATTTGCATTGTGAAAAGAGCGGAGGAGGCTTAATGACAACATCACATTTTGACGAGCTGCTTCCATCGTTAGTACAAAGAAGCAATAAATGTTGTCTCTTTTCACGCGACTTTCCCTCTCACTACAATTTCCCGACTCACAACCTTGTCGGTCGTATAATTTTCACCTGGATGCTAAGGCGTGTTCCACTTACTATAACTTACTATATATATAAGCTATAGATATTTTAATACATATGTGTGTAAGCTACAGTATATTTATTTATTACTAGATATAATTTTCCCTGACATGCCTTTTCTTTGTACACATCGTTATCGATGAACGAATAAGCAACTGCAAGGTACTGAACGCACATATATTTAGCTTCCCTTTCTCCAATTTTTTTGGACACCTCCACTTTCTGAGATCTATACATTGGCATCTATCTCTAGACATTGAATATTTTTCAGCATGTGCAATTGAATAGAGCATACGTAAGTATAAACTAATATTATGTAAGCTACGACTCATAACAGAACGGGAACAATCGACATGGGCATTTATTATCCGCTTCCCTTCTTAAGAAAATGTCTGACTCTTATAATAGTCTTTCTTACAATTTCCTTCCTTCCTCAACACAGTCCTCTCGTAATAATCATGTTCGACAGATCAATACGCAATGGTTAGTTGTTTGTGCTGTACGGGATTCTCATTTCTCAACGGTTTTTGTCTGTCTCCACGCTGCAATATATATTGTAATGTAAGGTTATATGAACCATGCAATAATACCGTATTTTCGTTCTCAGGAGAAATCTATTGAGCATCATACCTCACGTATTTCGCTGACTAGTTTTGTGTAACCCAGCCTGGAGGCACAGGTTTAGAGCTACCTATGTATACCATAAACATTGCTTTACTCACTAGTAAGTTTACTCACCATCAAGTTTACTCAATCTAATCGTGAATTGTTATATGAGCTATGATAAATATCGGAAAAAATATACGCTTGTTAGAATTATTGTACTTCTCAACTATTACTACAGGACAAGAAAGACAAGTTGATTCAAACATACATAATCTATGCTCTGCATTTATTTTCTTATTTCTTTCTATGTCTATAGGCTTTCTTTGATTAGTGAATCGACTACATACAATGAATTCTAATTTACATTTTTTCGTTAGCATTGGCTTACTAATATCACAAAGCACAAAGATATCAAAGTGACGAGCCAAACAAAGGAATTCAAAGAGAAGGTAAAGCTCTACTGAAGTACTTCAATCCTAGTGTCAAAACACACTATTCGTCATGCCCCCTTCAATTTACTCATGTTCACATTGAATTATTTTGTACAGAAAAGTAGGTCAACACGGATACAATTCTTACAATTCTAGCACATAACGTAGATTATAGATAGACGGTAGACATGTACCTACATGGGCAAGTGCAGTTGACGCTTAATTAAATGCGAAACATCTTCATTCAGCGGACCATGATAGTAAAGTAAATAATAGAAGAAGAGCACTTTACGTCCCCAGAGATAAAAACAAAGATGAAGGAGTTTATATAAGGCTGAGTTGATTGTGAGTGATATAGGAAGCTACAAACTCATGTATAATGAAGATATTCCAGAATAGAAGAGTAATGGATAGAAGAATAAAAAGAAAGCGAAGGGGAAAAGGAAATGAGAGTTGGGGTCTGGTCTGAGTATGCATACGCAATTTTTTCCTTGATGGTAATGCAAGGATGGGCAAATGGAATTCATCCAACAGTGTAAGAAATTTCACGGTTAAAGGTGATACCTCTTGCCGAGCCTTTTACGGTACTCATATAATGCAGAGATGATTTCATTCCCATGAAGGCTGTAAATGATCAAAATGAATGAGAGTAGACATAATACATTTACTTTCTCCCTGATTTGTGATAGAAATTTACAGCAACTATACGAGTTATATGTAATACATCGCATCCAGTAAAGCAACACAAGTAATTAGCCCCCCATGAACTCTCCGAGGAATCAATTCCTATAGTAAGATTATTAAGTTGGTGAGTTGCATATTATTCGCTTCGTTTAATAAGATCTTACTTAGGGTTTGAGTTTTTTTCGGTACTCATGGCTGATGGCTGATAATATAAAAAGTGTTATTTACTCGAGCTTTCGACAAATACTTTTATCCTCTTCAGGAGAAATTTTTATAACAGAAAAATATTTTGTAAAGATAGCAATTATGAAAAGTATAATACAGATTATATTAAAATTAAATTATTAATTTAAGATCTTACTTAGTGTTTTTCTTTGACTACAATTAGTTTACACGGTAAGTTTTTCATCATATTCAGTGGAAAGAGCTTAAAGCGCACTATTATTGTTTAAACTTTAGAAAGAGTATGAGGCAGGGAATAAGTATTACGTATATGTGTCTGTCCATTATATCGTAATCATCATCATAGTAGGTTACAATACCCAAATGTAATCATCCTGCAAGCTTAGCATGGGGCGTTTGAAGCAAACTATATATGGATAGCGAAGCTTGTTGCCACCCATTTTTCAGCAGTCAGTCACTCATAAAAAGAAGTAGTGGGCAGCCTTGCCCCTTCCGACATGACATATATCTAATAATCGCCTGACAGGAGTTTTGACTCATACACCGTCATAACGCAGAATCCAGCTCTTTTATCCGTACGTGAAATGAATCAATGTCTTGTCAGCTTCTGACAGAGAAAGGAAAGTAAGAAATACAAGATGAAAATGGTATGCAATATGGTCGTGACTAAGGCCGAATGCCCACGTTAATATTTGTGTTTATATGAACACGGAAAAACCACAAATCATAGCTGTGTAATTATTACTCAGTTGCCCATCTTAAGGAAACTGTAGATTTGACAGACAGTTCCTGGTACGTCGTGATGAATGTCGGGATTCGTAAGTTTCTAAAAATGTAGCAGACAACAATGATCACCGCCAATAATAGCCCACCCAAAAAGATTCATCAGAAACCCTTTTGACAAGAATCCGAAAAATGCTTTTCCAAACGGTAGAAACATGTAAAGGTATCAACTCCTCCAGAGAGGAATTAACCATGTCACTCAATCTATCGAATATGACTCAACACTATGAGGCTGCCGGAAATAAAAAAGGATGATGATACTCCAACCGAAATGACGACGAGTCTCATCAAAGGAAAAATGGAACAGCAAAACAGTGATTGACTGACACAAATAGATTATGATACATTTTCGTAGATCGCAGTCCCAACTTATCATCAATCCCAGACATTCAGATGCAAAAAAATACATTAAAAAATTACTTTCAATTCACTATGTTTTAGAGCAAAATACAACCGCTTGCTGTTGTTTGGTTTGGTGAATAATTTGCAAAGCGATAATGACAATGCAATGCAAAACAGGCGACAAATATGTACAATATTTCCCATGAATAATAATAGTCAATAGTTAAGCGCATTACACGGTTGGAACAAATATATTTTTAAATACTAAAATTGAACGCTTATCTCTGCACCTACCTCTCGAATGTCGATTTTTCCATCTCTGTTGTCATCATAAGCTTCCATGAAGCACTGCTTGAGTTCAGCCAACATGGCATCCGAGACGGGCTAAAGAAAAATATAAAAGAGTAAAATAATTATTATTGGTTTCCTAACACAGTCAAGAGTCCGAGTCGCTGTGTATATACGCTACAATGTGTTCGATGTATATTTTACGGTATAAGAAGTAAACTTCATTAACATTTACACTACTGATGAAAGTTCAGTGACTGTGTCACAACACACTAGCGTGGGGTACGTGTGGGTGCGAACTTACGTAAATATTAAAATAAACAACTCTATCGATTCTCAACTGAAGCCTAACGACTGTGAAGAAAGACATTACGAAAATTACGGGACAATGTAGAAATTTACTATGCATCGAAGCATTTTATAAACAAAGCAGTTTAGATACTCGGGTAAACAGATAAAAATAGGTGAACTGGTTCGTATCCAAATTCAACTGTTCAAGTAGAATGTACGATAAACGGATGGGGCTGTAACGACTAGCCATGCATATTTTAAACATACCAAGAAAACTAACAGTAAACGAAAGTTGTTGGGAGGTATACGGAGAAACTGAGAAACAATCAACTTGCAAGTGCACTAGCTTGATACTTGACTCATCTCATCATCAAACCATTTTGACAAAACCTAGAACTTTTCTCCGACGATGAGTGCTCTTTAACTAACCATTTACTTTTGATACGCAAAGTTAAGCTCCATCATTGGATAATTTCAAATGACCGATTAGAGTTACACAGTTACCATTACCCATCCAGTCATATTACTTGGTAAACACAAAACTGAAAAGAGGTCTTTTTAATCGGAAACTCTATACAACTTGTTCCTTTAGATCTTCTTTGATGTCGATTTTTTAGTAGCAAAATAGATTCTCAAAGAAACGGGACTGGCAGAGATGTTGAGTGAATTCACAACGAGACTGCGACGAAACCGGAGAAAAAAGGGGTGAGTGAAAACAAAGAAACAAGATGACATGAATTGTCGATCTTCTTCATTCCTAGCTACTAGAAGTAGAGGGTTGAAATGGTTGAAAAGTACTGTTCAATTCAAACTAATCAGCATTCTTGGGATGCATTCAATTCACTAAACTCACTCACAATGACATACAGACAGACTAGATAGATCTTTTGAGGATGTAACGACAAAAGGTTCACAAGCAACATGAATGACGTTAGTGAGTATTTCGAGTACATCGTTCATTGCTCCGTCTGAAAAGAAGTTGTTAACGGTTCACGCCTTGTAAGAATGGGCAAAGTTACTTATCCCCCAATAGACAATTTGCTTGAAGTAGCTACAGCTATTACGAGTTTACCATTTTCTCTTACAATCAACCAGAAAATAGTATTAGAGAAAACGGGAGTTCATGCTATTTTCATCGTGTATTTAAATGTAGTATGGTTGAATGCACTTTTCTTTCCATTTTCATGCATGTAAACTAACAAGTCAACTTCAATGAAAATGAATAAAACTTTTTTCGGTACTTATTCAGAGAAGCAATGGACCGTCATGTCGGTTACAAGTAACATGCTTGCACGAGGGTTGTCGAGGAGAAAATCTTCTGAAAGGAGATGAAAGCTAGTTTTACTTGTTATTGTCAAAATGACGTCAGGAGGAAAGAACGTTGGAAAATTAGCAACTTCAAGCATGTCCCTTAGGTAGATATGTTTAGGTTCAAGAACAATGTTCTATATTGCGTTTTATTTAAACCATATAATTTCCATGTCAGCTTTCTTCTTGCCTAGACAGACATTTGCATACACTATAATGAACTTTTTAGTCTTCTTGATCAAAAATAAGCATAAATGAGTTGGCTTAATAAACTGCTTAATAACGTGAGGAACATCTTCTTTGAACCCTAAAGCTACCGTGTGGTCGTTCTATTGTTTACTTGAGTACTGAATTGATTTTATTGTTAATGAAAGTTAAAGAGAAATATGCATAGGTACATGTGGCATTCTTTCTTACCTCTGCGTCGGTTTGATTCACGCTGGACACAAATTCCTTAAGAAATCCATCCAATTCCGTTCCCTCTATGTAACCATTACCTGTACAAATGTAAAATCTTTTAAGTAAATACGTGTATGAATTTTCAGAATTTGGTAAAATGCGTAGTCAGAAATCGTGCCAAATACAAGTTATTTCATTTCAACAACAGTCAAACCTACGCCTACATTAAACAAATCTCTTTTTCCTTAAACAACAACATTATTAAATTATGTACTTCGGGCGTCGCAAAAATTTAGGTCAACAAGTTAATAGCTAACTGCGTTCCATTCAACGACGCCGGACTAACTCGTAACTTTGTTTGTTAATATTATGACTATACATAATTGGAATGTTGTCAAAACTATGAAACTCGTAAAGAAAATTTATGAAATCGGCGAACAAGTTCAATTAATTTTGCGTAACCATTTTACGATAGTTTTCTAAAATAAGCAACAATAACGCTTACGAACATGACTCACATGACGATGGGTGCAAGACAAGCTCCTACTCCCTGTGCTCCACCTGATTCAGCCTCCACTTAGGCTCCACATAAACCAAGGTACGTCCATGCTCCAGTACACCTTCTACGCACCCGACAACCATTCCCCCACCATCCGACATCAAGTTTCAATTCAAAAAAATATAAAATTAACTTATAACGGTAACGTAACGAAACTCTTTAATATTTTAGCATTATGCATTTGGTGTTGACCGTTTTTAAAC
>JAHZNA010003999.1:0-23342 GCA_027743935.1 Sinodicranocentrus sp. ZH6 | reverse complement strand
GGCTACTGAGTAATAAATGAATTCTCTACTTCTGTCAATACCTAAGCCAATGTAGACATTAAAAATCTGGATCAACCAAAAGTTTATCTAAAACTTAGAACTTCCAATTGCAAAGTAACAATCCATCGTTTTGTAGTTGATCAAGGTGTACGTGTTGTCAATGCAGATTAGATTATCCTATATTTGCAAATGAAAACCTGGAGCTCCTTTGAGTTTAATTCATTTTGACATACTTGTCACGGGCCACAGCAATTTAACAAAGTTGCACATGTGAGTACTTTGGCACTAAAATTTTTGTTGAGAACAGCGTCAAAAGAACGTACCTCTAAACCCAGCGGTGGCACGATAACGATAGAAATATGCATGATACCACATGTGACGCTCATGAGTGCATGATACCGTTACAGCTAAATTGTTCTAATGTAAAGATTCTTTTCTTCATAATATTCAATTTTCCTTACACCTTAGTTATATTATATTAGGTTAATTTATGCTGAATTTAACACATATATATATAAATACATACCGGGATTCGGTGCTTATCCCTCATGATCACTATTGAATTGTCGTCATACGCCGAGCCATCAGAGAGAGGTCGTGTTTCCTCGTAGTTCTGCTCCATCTCTTTCTGCTTATGCCGCATCTGCAAATAAAGATTCATAAATTGTCACATGGTGTAAAGTTGACACGTGTACGTTGAGGCACTTCTACCCTCGAAAGTTTTGCAATTTTCCTCTCAATATCAAAGGAAATTTCCAACAATATTACCACTGACATATCATTCCTCTACCGACAATATACTCGGATAAAGAATAACGCATATGAATTGCCTTTTGCTGCCGTTTTCTATACATCCTTTATTACCCACTTTAATGCCGGATGACTTGATCTGTATTTATAGCCTGTATGAAGATGGTCATGTAAAACTTTTTGGATGCATTTTACCTCATAAATATGTCAATTCGGATGACAAGGTCTAGGGTAATATCATTTTTCGGTAAAATACAGCATAACGTAGGGGGACAAAAAAACTCATTTTGATATTCATGCAACACTGCAATTCAAAACATTCACATGCGTATACGAAACTGACTAGATTCCTCTGTCGCACCGCTTTCTTTCCTACACTTAAAGTGGAAGAAGATGTTTCCTCCAACTGGCCAAATGCAAATGATACACCTAGTAGTAAAGCAAAACTATTTTTGGGCACTGACACTGGTATAATCCAGTGCGTAGCTCTAGTAATGTGATACAATGTAGATATCAAACAAGCTTTAGCAAGCATACATCAGAATGATATCAACGAATATCATCATCCATCAAATATTCCGACAGCGTTGTTGAATATAAAAAACGGATTTTATTCCTACATTTCCATCCGCCGGACATTTTTCTTGAGAATACTTACACTGCCAGATCAGACACATGGTCATCCTAATGTAGATGGCAGATATAAGAGAATTGCATCTTAAGGGGTACGCCCAATTGTACACGTGCAGATAAAAAAATCCAGTAGAAAAGGCTACCGCCTCATACACATACAAAAACTACTAAGGAAGGTACTAAAATATAAATTCTTTGCCGAAAAACTACAATATATGTCTTGACAAGTACTCTGCATGCAAAGGCTACAATGAAAAATAAAATGTCAAAGGATAACTAGAAAGCCGTTATATCGTGTGTATTGTTAACCTGAGAATTTTGAAGCTCCATCAACATTCGCTGTCTGGAACTATTTCGTTTGTTCAAAGTTTGACTCATTGGATAGGCAATCGCTATAAAATGGAGGATTTAAAATATCCCAGAAAAAGTATCAAGCTTATTCTTGTAAAAATTGCTCCCATTTTTCAACATTTAAGTTACATTCATGATAAAAATGGAATCGTTTCTAGTTGAAGAGAATGTCCTTTAAACTATTCTCCGTTCTCCGAGAAGCTTACACATGAGCAATAAAAAGATTTGACCGCATGCATCTCTGTGCAGTCCATGAGTGAGATAATACCAGGAAAAGTGTAATACTTGAGTGGAAATGAAATGAAATGAAAGGAAGAGTTTCACAGAAATGGGAGTTTCAATAACAGCAAATGGCTACACAAGAAGAAATCTTGGAAGTCGAGTGAGGAGGCTATCCCTACCTAAATATGATCAAGTGTACGTAAAATATTGCAAATAAAAAGATAAGAGAGCCTACAAATATGGAATTGAGTAAAGAAATCGAGAAATACTTTAGGAACAGCATGAAAAAGGGAAAAATTCATCCCATAAAAACTCAGTGTGTGATTGTTACACACACTTTCCTTGAACTGTTGAGCTAGCTACATTCACATTTTACCATTCCACCATTTTCCACCACCTCACCGTATCACTACCGCACCACAAGTGAGCACAGGGAAATCTTCTTGTGTGAAACTTGCTTTTTATGAGATACCTAATAACATTTCCTGCTTCCTTTCATACAAACCTAAAACCCATTTTTGTCACCGAATTTATATTGTTCCATTTTTTGCCAAGGAAGAACTACAACTACAGAAGACAAGTTGAATAGTGAAAGTGTTCAAAAACACGACCAGGGAGAAAAGACACTAAGCTATTATGCTCCATTCTTTGCTTCCTTTTCCGTTCATTTTTTTTCCTAGGATTTTTGTAGCTGCCGTAACTTCTTCCTACAAATTCTACTTTCTACAAATTGCAATATCTTATGAAACCAGTAAAAAAAGTGGCTTCACCGTCACAACAACGTTTTACCACACTTATGGCTTATATGTGAGGGTGGTATTGTAGTAGCAATTGGACAAAATGTAATTTTTTCCATGCTCCTTCTACCTTGGAGTTCTTTCAGCTTGATTATTGCGACAAGAATGAGAGAAGCTAGTATAAAAAGTACCTTTACATTTTTCGCTTGTGTCGATAGATTCCATTCCATTCAGCAGAAGAAAGAAAGCGTACAGTGCGTGGGTAAAAATGTATAGTGAAAAATTCAGTATATTTTATAAGCTAGCTTTGTAGACTCTCTCATGGAAAAACTGTTAGATACACATATATGTATACTTACATATACCTAAATATTTAGTTAACATAAAGGATAAAAAAAATATTTCGCAGAGGAATGCTCATGGAAGAGCTCATGTTAACATTAGAGTGTTCTTATTCTTAGTACTTGATTTTTAAATGAATGCCATAGCACAAAACGCTTGCTGCACACACTCTGAGTGCTGCGCACTTTTTTTACCTAACCAGTTCCAGCTGGATCCACTTTTCTAATCAGCTGATTCCAAGAAACGCTTTGTTAGGCAAAGAAACTTGAAGTGAATCACGACATGATATAGATAGTGGGCTTCTTCAATATATGGCTATTTTGTACAGAAGCCGTATGTATATCATTATTCGCATAAAAGCCGAACAGTTTACATTTTCATTTACAAGAAGACTTGATGCTGATGCTGATGCGAGATACAGCTCAAAAAGTAGTTTTAGGTTACTGTTAGAATAACCAACACAATATTTGTAACTGTGTTTTCTTTTTTTACCTCCTGTGTATTTGTGTAACACTCAAAATATATGCATGATATTGCTAAAAATGGCCAAACAGTACTTGAGTGTAGTGATCAATATAAGTAAAATACTTTAAACAGAACGATTTCAGAATTACCACCATTCCATCTAACAATTGAGTGAAAAATGTAGAAGCATATATATTTATAGACGTACCTCATACGGGACTATAAGTGGATAATGAAGGAACGACATGGTTATTCTCAATCTTCAGTAGTAGTCTCGGAAAAACTGTCAATTGCCTTCGTTGATACTTTGATACGGTACAAAAGTATGATACAGTTTTTAGAAACGTGCAATATCTTTTTACACCAGGAATCGTATTCACATTCGAGGAAGGAAACGATATGAAAAAAGTTTGTAACTACTTTTCCTCCTCGTTTTCTTCACAACTTTAACTTTTTGATTGAACCCTAAAGAGTCTTACAGGAAAGTAATCGAAGCAACAGTACAAAATGAACCTGAATACAATCTGAAACCTGGGAATGAATATGTGAAACACAAGAGCAATACAGGGAAAATTGTATTCCAAGAAAAGTGAATTTCTTTGACCGAGTTTCAAATATAAATTGAGTCTATGAGGTATCGAATGTGACTTTTCGCAAATGAATTCCAAGAATCACCCCAAAACATATGGACATAGACACTATTCACATTCCGGCACACAAATGTTGCAACTGGAAACTGCACTGCTTAAACAAAAGGTTGATGTAGGAGAAATCCAATATTCATGCACCTGCTCCAAGGCAAAATTCTACACAGGTGGGTAAACCAACCACGAAGCCGGCACACATGATAAGCACGAGAGATGTTTTCTAACTGCAGGCGTAGGACAGGCAAACAAGAGAATATTATTATTTTAGAACTGGTTGTTTTTCCTGGAATTATCCTTTATTCGAATAAATGCTTTGTTGCTGTGTGATTGATTGCATTTTGAGAAGAAAGACGCTACTAGGTGTATTAACAACAACGCAATGGAAAGAAAGAAACCATTCTTCAAATACAAAACACCAGAGTCAAAAGAGCTGCTCTGCCACTAGTTTAAATATTTATGTTGTGCCGTAAACACACACAGGGTCAGACTTTACGGGTACAACAGCTGCTACTACTGCCTCAACATTGCTAGAGATATACATACCTAGAATCAAACTTACAAAAAGCTTGTATATGGGTATGTGCTGTCTTCAAGGACACTTTTGTAGGATAAACAAGACGAGTCAACGATAAAGCGCTGTAGGAACCGCTCTCAGAGTTTCTTGTCATAGCGTTGAAGTTCAATACCAAGTGATCATCGAAGGATTGCCCGTCTAGGAAATGCAATAGGAAGCAAAATTGATTCTCAATGGGCTTGTACAAGTATTTTCAACACGAATAACCTTTAATGGCCAGTTAAAACTAGTTGAATAAAAAAAGTCTCGAGTGTGGCCCAGAACAAAGCTTATAAGAGCGTAGTTCGTGGTGGTGAGTTTCACAAAAGTATATATGAGAGCTCAGGAGGGTCCATAACCTGTGCGTGCATGCATACTAATGATGTGCTTTTAAGCTTGAATCATTATATCTGAAAGGGTCGATTTTTTCCACCAATGCAACTTGACACTCTTCATGAGCACAAAACAACGCTTCTTATTCCTGCTAGTGTGCTTTACTCAAAATGCTGACATGAGGTCCTGCCGGAATTCCTACTCCGATCTGCTGCTCTTCACGTGATCGTCCCTTTTTTATAGGGCAACCCTACAATGGTAATAACAATGGAAGATGGGTCTCTATCGTAAAATCATAACAAGGGAATCTACAATTTGGAATGTTCTTGACTTTGACTTGTTCTAACCGGCACTTATCATGATCACTACTCCCAATGCGTCACAATCACCTTGCAACCTTGCATTTCCTTCCACATTAGCTGTAGATTGAGGTACTTCAGTGGAATGAGAAATACACTTTAATTAAATGATAATTGCTTTTCGATGGAACTAATAACATTTCTTATTCGATTTCCTTTGCCATTTTTTTAATTGTAAATCCTGCTCAACAAGATTCGCCAAGTAGGAGTTTCGGTCTACCGGAAGAAATATAAGAGTTTCTGAAATCTTTTCAGCCATCGATCATTGTAAGTTTTCTTGCGACACAGACACTTGACTTGACAGGTGAAGTTGCAACTACTGAAATGAGCATCGCTTTGAGCTCAACATTTGGCACCAGAAACGCTCAGCAGCGTATTAGGAATTGTAATAGGTCAAATTCATTTCCTACTTGTGTTACGTCATGCAAGTAAATCCCATCTCAGATTAGACGACACAGACAACACAACGCGCAACGCCTAGCTGAGAATACTTTATATTGAAAATAAATGTTAGCCATACTAGAAGCTTTACATAATCTGCAATATATACATGCAAATAAACCTACACATTGCTGCAATTACCCAACTCTACTCGGCTATGAATCTTTGCACAAAGCTGTATGTGTATGCCCATATATTAAACTGTTTAACACACGAAGCGAGTGTACGACAAATTGCTCCAGTAGTATAGGTAGTCAAACAGTATGCAGCCGATCGTTATCAGAATAGGATGTACTGTACTGCTATTCAAATACAAACTTATTTATTTTTGTATCATTTATACAAAACAGTAAATGTATAGCACAGCGCAAAGAAATAAGAAAAAATACGTATAGGTATAGATGTATGAACCTATGTGCATGTAACTTTTATTCTAGAGAATAGTGACGATGACTATTGTTGCATTGCCAAAACTCGAAGATGCTTACTCTGCTGAGTGCACACTGATAATATACATATTATATTGTTTGTCTGAATTTGGGAAAATCATAATATAGAGAGGGATAAATAGAAGAGCCATCGCTTTCTGAAGATGTTGGACACGTATTTACTTTCATGATGACAATCGTCAATGTAAACAGAAAAAATAAGGAAGATTGGAGCCATAACCGTAAGCTTTAGTTTAGCTTCTACTTCCTTTAAGCCAATACAACAGAAGCAGAAGTTAGCTTAGCGGGCGCTAAGAGGAGAAAAAAATGTGTGTGATGCAACAAACGAAGAACAAGTTAGTATTTGTGTGGACAAATATTACACATAAATGTGATTCCTACAGCAAACTCTAGAGCGACATAATAAGGCCTACGAAAGTAGCACTCATGCCGTTTTCACATCCTCGTTGTCATCGTCGTCATCATAATATTGCCACCACGAAGTCTACTTATGGGACCTACCACCGCATCACCATATTACCCGATGGACGCCAAGGAACATATAGAGCAAAAGTTGTGCAGATATAGGAAGGTTATAAAAGCACAATAATGTTGAAGTAGGTGCGACGGTTTATTTTTGAATGGATGCAATTTTACTTTCGGCTCCGAATTTTTTCTCTCTGTGTGTCGAGAGTTAGCCTCTTCCTACGAGAATCCTCAAGATGATTCTCAAGGAAAAGTTGTCTCGCTACTGGCAATATGAGTGCTGTGAGTGGTATCCCATTCAGAAAACAACAGCAATGACAATATCCCTTGATTGTCACGGCTTTTGGCTGGATGCCTAGTGGAAAATAAGTGAGTATTCTTCACCAGGGAATTACTACCAAAAGTACGGACAAAAGTGGGATTCTCAATTGTAGAAAATAGTACTAGGTTTTGCTCCACTTGAGCATTCACACATATACATACACACTACGGGTTTAAGTGACTTCAAATGAGAAACTATCTGGAATCGAGGATAAAGCCTACATTAACTAGATTACGCGTACCTACAAAATACAAGTATTTGTGTAGAAGTAGAAGTGCGGAAAAAAGTCGTTCGCGACTCTGAAACGACGAGGGCAGCTGCGTTATGGGAGACATTGGATGATCCTTTTTGCAACTTTAAGGATCATGGATTGATTGAAGTCTTCATTGCCACTTTTACCATACTTCCCACGCATAGAGTAGAATATCATTCCGCAGGTTCATACCGTAACAATTTAACAAACCAGGAGAATGGATAGTGAAGACTGTTTCTATTTTAAACTGAAACTGAATACATTTTTTACTGTTTTTCCTAATTACTAGCAACAGCTTCTGAATAGATTTTCAAACTCACAAATTGGGATTGGCAGCTTATTCTAGTTTGAATGTCTCAAGTTTCAAGCACACGACAGAAAAATAAATACTCAGGAACTGAATGAGTTCACAACTCCAGTTTCAATAACATTTCAAACGGAAAAAAACTTGCTTTAACTTTATTGAGCTCAGATACCTCAATGTTTAGTTTCTTTCAACATCTCTCATCTCTGTACCGGAATATTTAGCACCCGGATTTGTTTGCAGAGTGCATTGAGCTGTAACTTGCATCTGACAATGAGTCATATTCTCTCTGACATACGGGAACGTATATTACGTACTTCATTCTAGTCATATGAGCATGTCGCAAAAGACAAGCAATCATCATCTCTAGTATGGTCGAACAATCTCGTTGCTTTGCACTGTCTCACTAGAATAGTTTGTGATGATGATGAATAGGAGTAAAAAAACAGATCGGGATGAGAGATGTTTGCATTTTGAGTAAAATGAAATGGCACGCCACGTAGCTAATTCAGTCTTTCCCAGGCGTTCATTTGCATTTACAAAGATCCTTCATGCATGCAACTTATCATCACATCGTATGTATCAGTATCATCATTCAACCAGCTCGCATAGTCACTGCTGACTAGTCATCAGTGATGCTTCATGGATCCGTTGAGTGAGAGCATCTTTCAGCAGAAGAGGAGTCGCTTTACATCTCAGCTTTAATCAGAATTCTGCTCTAAAATTCAACCTTGAAAACAGGAGAGCCACCTTCCTAACCGATGTTCTACCCACGAAAGCAAATGAGTAAAATCCATGCTTACGAAATACATCAAACTTTTAAACTAAATTCATCAAATCAAACTTGACTTTACTATACTAGCGTGCTTGAAACGGAAACATTGGGGTTTTGAGTTTTTGCAGTTGCTACTTTCCTCTCGCGTCAAAATAATGGATGGACATGAACATAAAAGTGAGTGGATAATGGGGCTTGAGATGTTGTGTGAGTATAAATGAATAAAACGTGCATTGGAGTGACAGGCTCATTTCAAATTCAAAACTGCATCTTCACAAGAGTTGGAAAGCATGCTTTGCTCTGGAACTAGCTCATCAGCATAAACAACAAAACTGCGTATTTTCCTCGCGTCATTGGTTAAAGCTGGGGAAGAAAGTTTAATAGGAAAACATGAACAAAGCATTACTCCCCAATCTAGCCAATGCCATCTATATTAAAATCTTCATTTCAGCGTTTCATCTGACCTACTTCCAGTTTTCTTCGTGTCGTGATGATAATGGTGTAATTTGTTGTGACACTACTGCAATGATAATGTCGCTAGAGTTTAGCATGAAACTTTAAACAAGTCGTTCACATTTATGTTTTGGTGCACTGGAATTATTATAAGGTTGATATTTACGAAACTTTCCTAGCTCCCTGATGTTTAAACTGCAAGGATGGGAATTCATAAAGAATTATTCAATACTCCTTCGGGAAAATCCTTTTCGATTAATTTTCCTTGTTTCGCCACTTTACCACCCAGTCTTCGTTTCCACTAAGCTTTTAAATCTAAACGTTCATTCCTTTCATACATCTTAGCGATAAGATTTCGACAATGGTTTAGCATCATGGAGGGTGCTGAATTTTGAAAGGGAAACAAGCAACCTATAAACTCTTATCTTATATTATCCTCATAAAATTTGTGGTGACGATTCCCCAGATAAAAATATTTTTCCCGTTCATAATTGCACTCGACCCGTTTGCATAATGCAATGTAGTAGTTTCATTGTAAATCAAGGAGGAAAGACAAAGCGAGGAAAGGCACTGGGAAAGCTATCTTTTAGCTGAAGCCCAACCGGAGCAAAGGGACAATGAGAGTTGAGCACTTACTCCGAGTTCCCAATAGGTCTGAAAATATACCACCACCAGCAGCAAAAAGGCAAACAACACAAACGAACCGAACAGACATCAAAAAGTAGTACGTGTATCCGCTTTGTAAAACGCTTTTCATCAAGATCAAACCACAAAATGGGACGATATGATAACCATGAACGAATCCCACAAAATTGGCTGTACAAAAAACTTGGAAATTGCCCATGCACACAAAATCAACCAAATGAAAACATAATCTTCGGCTAACCATACCACAATCAAAATACACATGGGCATTTTATAAACGTTCATATGTACATGTACACAACCATATGCAAATGTCATGCAAAATGTATGCATGCATACGGATGAATACCCTCATGTATCCATTTCATCTCGTCCCATTCTTTTCCCGCATCATCCTCCATTTAATCTCCAGCTTCAAAAAAGTTTCGTTTTAAATATTATCACGACCTCACCAAAATAGTTGCTAGCTATAGAAGAAAAAAGGTTACTTCTAACAGAGTAGAGCATCCCTTTAGTTTGGGTAGAAAGATGTTGTAGAAAGTTTGAAAAGCAACACTATGTATTTTCGGTTCTACAGAGGAAACAAGTTTTGATAAAATCTCCGCGGCTAAAAATATCCTATACTCCAGTCCCTCATGGAAACTTTAGTATAAATGTTAAAAGACCGAGGAGAGTTTAATGATGCTCCTTAAAGGAACAGACAAAACGAAACAGGAGAAATCTAGCATACTTTGAACTAAATGTTAGTGAAATGACCTGGTTAGCTGTATTTTTGCTCTACGGCCACTAGGATAGTTTTTTCTGGAATTTTTGAAAGAAACATGGGACGCTTGGATTTTACATGGAATCACCGGCTGGTAGATTGTCTGTCTTAAAAATATACCCAAGGGTCACTTAAAAACTCTTTTGTAACGTTCTTCACTTCACTGCGCCCAGTAACTGGAATACATTTTTGGCCATAAATATCACTCATATCAACTCTTAAAACTACACAGGTCACTACATATCTAGAGGTCACAAGGGACGAAAAACGCAACCACGATATTTTTAAAATTCACAACAATTCTACCGTATTAGCATATGTAAACACTGGCTGACAAAGAAGTCACGAAAGTCTCTTGAAATATTATCAACCTGCCATCGCCCGCAGTCACAAGACAATGTTGTTTTATGGCATCTTCTCTTTTTCCGTTTGAAGTAATGACAATGACAACTCTATACGGAAAACTGACGTAGCGCATCGTTTATTTGAAATCTCAAGCAGGAAGAGTGTAGGCGAGGAGTATATATTTCAGAGATAATAAAAAATAACAGCCGAAAGACAGACAGATAAGTACAAAGACAAGAC
This sequence comes from Sinodicranocentrus sp. ZH6, assembly GCA_027743935.1. Lineage (NCBI taxonomy): Eukaryota > Metazoa > Arthropoda > Collembola > Entomobryomorpha > Entomobryidae > Sinodicranocentrus > Sinodicranocentrus sp. ZH6. The sequence goes on along the minus strand of JAHZNA010003999.1, from coordinate 12,495 downwards.
TACAAAGCGTCAAAACATTTTCTATTCTCATTTCTCCTTTTGCTCCTTCGACACCGGAAAAGAAGCCTACACGTTGACGAGTTGTTATTTACTTGGCTCGTCTTTGAACATTTTTCGTGATCTAGTTTTATAGTCGCCCGAGAGAAAACACATATCCCGTAACTTCTACTAAATGTAAACGAAAAAAGTCTGCTGTGTAGTTGGTTCATGACAATGATAAGAGAGGATGGAGGGAATTTAGGAGAAAATACAAGTCCACAAAAATCAAGAATTATTTTGTTGGTTTTGCATATATCCTTTGTTTCGAGTGTTAACACGCATCATACTATAAAAACTAATAGTCAATTGAACAGCTTCATTTATTCATGAGTTTTTACGCAAATTACGTTATCCACCTCGATGCCGCAACGCAAATAAAACAGCAAAGGAATTATTGCATGTTTCGCTAGTTAGCTTTCGTTTTCTACAGAAAAGTGTAACCGAATACACTGAACGTTAAAATACTTGTTTCAGGAAAGTTTTCATCCTGCAATGCAACATGATTAGCCACTAAATGGATTTTCCTTTATTTATAAAAACGACCAAGTTCTCTCCTCCAAAGCCATTTTCATTTCCGGGTATTCCCGCTTAGCTTTCACTAGCACATACATAAAAAACCGCAGTTAAGTCAAAGTATTTATCTTAATTACCTTCTCTTAACTCATTGCGCCTCGAGTGAACTCATCGTTTCCAAGAATTTATTATAATAAAATACTCTCCACTTCTGTTCAAAACTTTATGGAGCTTTCAATATACGAAGTCGACCATGAACCTAGTAAAAAAAACTTGGAGAGTTTAGGTAATTTAAGTAGGCACTGGCATACTCTCCATGAAAGTAGACATGCTCTGTTAATTCTTCGTATGAAACTTTAAATCCTATACAAACACCCAACCTTATGGTTCTCTTGAGTACTTACGAGTTGTGAAGTTACATATAAAAATGTATGATACAATTGGGACAATGCATTTTAAGCCGAAAAGCTGTTTCATTTTCCGAAGACTCATCTTGCCTTTTCTTTTCTCTCTCTGTGAGCATTACACAATGTATCGCACAATAAACCATGGGACGTTAGCACTACAAGAATAAATTAAATGACTCAGAAAACGACTTTATGGAAAAATACAATATAGAGAAATTTCATCTCTAAATTATCCCATCTCATCCTCTGCTGTCGTCCATAACACAATGGGAGAAGACGCTCAACTAAAAATAGGAAGCCAACAGACAGCACAATAAAAATGACTCCTCTTTTTGTTCCTTACACTATATATCCCCATCAAGTGGAAAGAACTTAAGAGAAAACTTAAGAACAGTGCTAGTCTGGAGTAATATATCTTAAGAGTATTACTCCACACAATAGTAATACATTTACGCGGCAGCTTATATATGAGCTAGAATTATAATAGCTCTTCAATTTCCAAACTTAGCTAAACTAACTTAGGCACACAAATACACTTCCTTATTTGGTGTAATACCTTACATGACTTTTTTTCTTACTAAGTAGTTTCTTCCTAGAAAAAGTAGCATGCTGTGTGATTCTCAGCTAAAAAAAGGAAAGAAAAAAGAAGTAGAATAATAATATCGTCCATCCAAGTAATAGTCATTCATGGTCATGACTTTTTAATGGAGACCATTGAGATTCACATTGCTAAGACCATTACAGACAGAGGAAAATAGTAGTCGCATTATTATTTGATATTAGAGACAAGAAAACTGCACTATTTCGACTTTTCCAGTTTTCTGTGTAAAAGGGAAAACAAACTCTGTGGGGTCTCGTCCACTTGTGAAAACTTTTCCTTTGCGGCTTAGCCAAAAAATAATAATCTTATAAGGGAAACACGTATGTACCCCGTTTGGGTGGATTGGTACCCACGAGTCTGATAGTTTTTACCAGACGACAAAATCTCCTTTATCCAGAATAGATAGTTGCTGCCAGAGAGCTGTAGAATTGCCAGTTAGTTTGGTACTTAAACCCAGCTACTTATATACTTTATGGGTGCATTACATCCACCACGCCCATGATTACAGGGCTCAACAAAATCCTAATTTTTTTCTCAGCTTATTTACCAAGTCCTGCTGACTTGTGTGTCATGCCATCTCCAACCACTCAACGTAACAAGTGACAAAAAACTGGAATAATCATCATCATCATAGTTAGAGCACTTGGACAACAAAAGGCTAGCAATATAATCAAAGTGCGGAAAAATTATCTGATAAGTGGGCAAGTAGAAGAGGATGCTGGACATTCTAATATTTATTGAAGGGGGACAGCTAACAAACTCAAAGTATTTGACGAGAAAGAAAACATCTCACAGATTTCCCCTCCTTGTTCCCTTTATCCTTCCTCTTCTGACAAAGTTGGTTTTACAAAATTACATCAATATTGGCAAGTGGCGGCAAGGGTATATCCTTTGGGTAGAAAGAAAATTGGAGGAGAAGCGGAAACTAGATGTAATATCGAGCATCAAATTTTCTTAGAGAAGGAAACATCAAAAAGAGGAGCAGAAAGTTTGGATCATTTACCATATTTACTATTCCAGTTTTCTAGTTTAGCATTCAGCTGAGCTGATGGCTTGATGGGATGTCATGTAAGTGTAAGTAAGTAAAAAGAATGTTGCAAACATGCAGAGTGAGAGAGAGATACACATAAAAAGTAAAGCTACTGGCATACCATCATGTACCATCCTTCTCATCTGGATCATCATCATACTTTCTTTCTTTTTTGTAGAGGGGCAAAACCACTGTATTCTTTTAGGGACAAAACTGTCACTTTGAGTTTCACTCGGGGAAAAAGTACTTTTAGTTTTTTATTTGAGTTTTATGTGAGTATTTGCTCTGCTCACCAGTTCTCTCCTAACCAAATGCTACGTTTATTTTCTTAGATGAAAGTTTTTTCCCGAATTGACGAGATTCATAAAAAAGTACAAGAGAACAAGCAAGCAAACAACGCCTTCGGACTGAACTAAACTGGAGTCTGGTTTAGCTCCTTTTTTAAACCAAAGTAAGTAAATTCTGCCTTGATTTCCCTAATTTTTAGCATTCAGTCGTTGCTCCTTGTGACACATAATATATGTGTGTGTACGTACTTTGTTCTGTACGGAGAGCACATGTAGAAAAAACAGTATTAAGATCAATGTACATTTAGCTATACAAAGTCACCACATCATATGAAAGAATGTGTATTGCAAACTATTCGAGTAGGATAGACAGAGGAGAGAAAAAGTTCACAGGGAACTCAAACTAATAAGTGTAGAAGCCGAAGGAGAAAATCCCGTTCTTTCTATGAATGCACAATATGTAGACGAAAAGATGTACATAGATCGCACCTTTTCCTTTTTAGTTAACAAATCCATTCGAAACTCAAAGTCACCCTAATATTTTCATGAATTTAGTCTCTCACACAGCTTTCCAGATACACGCCCGTTCTTTCCCGTTATTTTCTTACTCCTCGTTGCCCCATTTCCTATTCTAAGTTTTAATACTAGCTGTGCTCAAATTTGGGGTGGTATACATATATGCATATGCATCTGGTGTAACTTCCCTCCATCTCTCTGTCAGATGTACATAAGGTAATAAAAGTTTGTGATTGTTAAGTTGGAACGCATACGGGGAGAAATTATGAACAAACGAATGGAAGGGTATAGACATGCAGCGAGTCATGGTGCGAGAGAGTGAGGCTCGAGGCTGCATGCAAATTATATAATTAGCCATCCCGTTACTTCCTCTCTTTCCCTTTCATTCCATTCCATCCGGAGAGATTGACTTTATTAATTAAGGGGCAAAGGAAGAAGGACTAGGCGATGCGAGAAGAACTATTTCACTTCAATTACTTATATAACTTGTGTTATATACGCAGTGTTAGCTATGAATTCCCTTTATTTCATTTCAAATGGTAAATCAATGTGATATTTAAGCGATGAAATGAGAGATTTTGAGTGGAGCTGTTGAGATGAGATGAGAACGCTTCAGGCGGATAGACAGCCACACACAGAGATGAAAGTCAATTCGCTTCGTTTACTCATCCAAATACTTGACTTCCTTATTCCCATTCTACTTTCTCGCCACATCACCATCTCCAGCTTAATTATTAGGAAATTTTAGCTCACACTTGTGTACATTCAAAAAGAAGTAAATAGCTAGCCAAAGGCAACAAATAATAAAACCAAACCTTCCAATTTCCCTCCTGCTATACAAGACTGGAAATTGAAGGAGACTCTGGATGCAAATAAACTTTTAATTAATACCAATTGATATGCACATAAACAATTTCCAGCTAATCCGTGATTCATTCGAGGTAATCACTAGTCCCTAGAAATCCTGGAAATATTATTAGATCAGAGGTGTGGTATTTAGCTAAATCAATTTAGGAGGAAGTAAATGGAGAAACCCTGTATTTAGTCGTTTTCCAAATTTACTCTTGCATTCAACCACGATGGCAGTATAGTACCGATATCATGACAATAACCTCGATGTGTGAGGAATTCGGATTATATTTTAAATGCATTTCAAACCTTTGAAAGTTAGTGAATCCTGAACAAGCAGAAGATTTCAAGACGCGCAATACTGCTCTGAAATGCTAAAGGTTAAACTTCAGGCTTACTTTTTTCTGGACTTTTCGACTGCTAGACGGTCTCCGCATGATGTTCATCCACACTAACGACATTTTACTGGTTTTAAAAGCCAAATGCTAAAACGAAAGGGAAACGGTAGAGAAACGTCACGTCACGACTGCGTATTTATTTACGCCATGATGCATGCACAAATAAAACTATGCAAGATCCTCGTAAAACGTCAGGTAGAATTAGAATTAATTGATCCCACTCTTTTATTACGGCACAAGCACGAGATGGGAGGTCCTTAATCAAACCAACTACCACAGCTATTCAGCGAAAAACGGATAGACAGTGCTGTTGCTCTTGCCACAGAAACGAAATAATTCCTAAAACAAGGAGACAAACAGGGGGATGGGAACATTCACGAGCATGTTTATTTTACGATGTTGCAGCACTATACAAGAGCATCACAACAAGACTGATACCTTATAATATTCCTCGTGGTAAATTAGGTGAAGACACGATACGAGGAGGAAAATTCAGGAAAATATTTTAGGGAAATGGAGGGAACCTGTAACGCAATGAGTATAGGAGAAGCAGGTATGTTCATTGGGATAATGATTGCATATATTACATATCTCACTTCACCGTCAGTCAGTTGGTAATAAAAGTTGAAGAATCGTACAGACTAATCAAGGAATGAAGAAAGACGGGTGAAATGAGGATTACTCAGCAGCGTCAACTGAAATGTTTTCTTTCCTGTTGCTTGCTGCACTAGATCTATCTCGACATTCTTATTTGGCTTCTTTTTCCTCTTCCCACTGTCTCCTTAAGCATTCTCTCCTGAGTGATTTATTGACTTGAAGTAAAAGTGACAAGACGAGAAAGGAATCAGACAACTCAATGTGGGCAAGTTAAGTAGTAAAAGTAGGCACGTCCGCGAATGAGCTAGTTGAAGCAAGACGACGTTTATGCTCCCTTTTGCTCTTGTTCTCACAGATTTTGTCAATATCGGAGGGTGATAAATCTTAAGAATTAAGTAATGAAGTTGCTAGTCTTAATTCTCCGTTTTGCCTCTCGCTCTTCCGACATTTGCACTTCTCTGCAGGAATGCTATTCTGCACGGGAGTAAGGGCTTGGTGGGTAATACGGGATAATGGAAACAAGTGAGAAAAACCGATGAGCAAGAAAAAGAGGGAGGAGTAGCAACTCAAGATAAAATCCTCATTAGCAACGTAAATAATTGGAGAAAATTAACTCCGACTTCTGACACAGATTTGAGTTAAGCTGCAAGAGAAGCGGAGGGAAGACAAGGTGTGATTCGAGTTCCTGTTATATTCCTCTAGTTCACTATTCTCCCATTTACTTTGGTCTCTTGGGGGTAAATGAAGAACGCAGTAATTTTCTTGCAGAATCTCTTTAGCAAACTAATATCAGTTTTCTGAGAAGGTCGAGGAGGATATCAAAATTAGACGATTTTCTCTTGCGTGCAAAAATACTCACTGGCTCTAATTACTTTTTTACTTGTCTTCCGCGCACTCTCATTCACATGCTTGCATGCACCACAGATCAACCAAATTCAAGTCCTTTTGTGCAAATTGAGCCTTATGAAATTTTAAAGACGTATTTTCTTCACACAGTGGTAGTCCAAGATGTCTACTTTGATACTGAGAGAGTTGGCCGAAACCTGAGTTTCTCCACTGGGGTGGGTAAAAGTTGGAAAAAAAGTTTACACGTTATAAGAGAAGGTTTTGTAGGCTTTAAAAAATTAACTGCACACTTGCTCCAAGAACAAGGATGAATGTTACATCATTTTTCTTTTTGCCACATAGCCAAACATGTTAAGGAGGAAATAAAAACTAACGACGTGCTTAGCTCGATGAGGGATATCAAGTGTATGTGCATTTGTCGTGGGTCCCTATATCCTGTATTATATTACATTCCGGGGAAAAACACCACATTGGTATAGAAAGGAAAGGTGCAAAAATATGGAGAACTGATGATCCTGTCAGTACAATTTTTCCTCTTAACAGCTGCTTCTCTTCTCCTGCCAGAGGAAATCACTGCCTTTCATGCACTAGTTTATATTAACTATATACCATAGGAATTTTAGGGGAGGTGGTGGACGAAAAACACAAGCTTGGTTTATATTCACATTTTGTAACGTACAAAATATTCTGTCCTGTCTTTGAGTTAAGTATCCAATGAGCAGTTCAGCAGTGTTTAAAACCCTTCTTTTTTTAAATCCATAAAAAAATGCACACGTCTCCTTCATCCGTATCGAAGAGAGTCTTTAAATAATATCCCCGACAGCCTCACTGTTTGACATGTTTTTGTGTCATCGTGTAAGTTTCTGGTGTGCGATGAATCATCCTGGGACTCGTGTACTTTCATGTAATCTACCTAATGTAATAAAGTTCACACGGTGCAATAGTAAAAGAAAGATCATGATAATAAACCACGGTGGACGATCCTCTTTAGGAACGCTTGTAAAAAAATTGCTACCGAATCCCAAACGTAAAACTGACTACCTACTTACTACCTACCTATATAGAAAGAGGATGTGACACTGAAATCTCGGTTTTTTCTCTTTACCACGCCACCATATAACACGATATTATAAATCTGCGCAACACATTTCCAACCTAGCTCAAGGGAGTTTTGTACATTAAAACGGAGTATATCAGTAAATTATGTAATATCTTATCTCTTCATCATCCAATTGTCGGGGGGTATTCAACACTAACAATAAATTTCGCTTACATGTAACTTGCAATGTTTACACTTAATCATTTTAATGCAGAGTAAAAAACGAACGGTTCGAGAGGTTATGTATCAAGTTATAATCATAATTTGAGACACAAGGGTATATAAACTACAACACCTTGTGTACTGTACAAGCCGACCTTTCACAACAAGAAGTGCGGAGGTTTTTGTGAATTTCAAATTTACCAAATTTCAATCCCTATAAAAAATGTATTTTTGGCAACGCTACATCTCGCCAGCTCAGCGATCCCATTTTAAGCTGCCCGTCCTACCAATCTCCTCTAACGTCATACCCACACATGAGAAACATTTTAGTGCATGACGATCTCAAAACATTGCGTTCGATCTTGATATTAAAAATATATTACTAGAGTATTCAAAGTAATAGCAGCATAATCATCTCTTACCCTACGCGAAGATTAAGATATTTATCAAAAACTAGATTAAAGAAGTATGCGTGCAAACTATATACATATGGAAGCCATCGCAATTAAACTTATTAAGAGTGCCACATATGAAAGCTCTTCTAGTTTTCGAAAGATTTAATACAGCCTAGGGTATAAAAGTAATCAATAATGCGTTTTATCTGGATGGCTACTTACAGTCGTAATAGAGAACATTATTTGCACCACTACTACCACAACTAATCTTTGCATGTCGCAAGCAATGATTAAGAGGAAAAGTTTTGATGAGGAGGAAAAGATTGTAATAGGTTGCATAGAACATCCTTTCAAAGAAGCGAATATAATCACATGGCTTACTTTTACAACAGTCATAATAACAGAAAACTAACAATATCACGGAATGATACTGATATCACAAGGATGAATTTCCGCACAAAAGTAGTTCGCCACTCTAACATTACTCTTTCACCTTGTGCATACTCCTGTAGAAAGTGTTCGCTAACCGCAAAGCTTTATTATTATTCTATAATGCTCGAAAACCAAAATGTAAGATAATAGTATATCATCATGATGAGGTACGTAGCACGCATTGCCTTTTGCTTATAGAACGAAAAGGAAAATAGCGGTAGTGAAGGACAGTGGAAAATTAGAGACTAGATTTTCGAGTTAAGCTTTGCATAATAAACCTCATTCCAAACTCTACAACCTCACCACCAATCCATTTATTATCCAAGCATATTGGCTCATTAGTCCTCATGTGTAAACTAGATGATATGTGAACTAGAGCAGGGGAAAGTAGTAACTGTAACTAAAGAAATACAATCATGTTCCAAAGAAACTAAAAGTCTAAACATACCAAAGAGTATTTTACACATATGAACCTCTTCCCATTACCTTCATCACTAGTCTCGAGTTTACACACCTCTTAATTATCTCAAATGAACCAAAACAAAGTTTTTTTCTCTGAGGAAAAAAATGTGTACTAATGCCCAACTCGTTGGCCTGTTTGTTTTAAAAGATTTTACTCAAGTGTGTATACATACATAAGAGAGTGTAAATATAAAAATGGAGTGGTACATGTGCTTGTGTGCATGAGGAAAATAAGTAAAAGTCTTATCACCATAAATTTGAGGTAACAAATGATATTTTTTCTCCAATATAACCTTTCTTTTCTTATGTTGGGCTATCTCTCATCATTACAAATTGCTGACAGTCATCCATAGCATAAAGTGAACAAAAGGAATTTCAAAAAAACAATATTTTCTAGAAAAACTACGTGAAATGAAACTTATATGTAGCATTACGGATTTACTGATGTAATATATATCTCTTACTAACATGTATCCACCTTAAGGCCATTGGTTCAACAATAATATAAGCATTTTCGTCTATATATATCATTTTACTTGCCTTCAATTTAAACACTTTTGGAATTTTCCTTTGCTTCGTAAAAAACAACGTGACGATTTGTGCAAGCCTTGCAAAAACTACTTTTTGCCAGTTTCAACATTTTCACAATACGTCTATCTCGAAAAATAATGACTGCCATGTTGTACCTTTTTAAAAGGAATGATCTATTCTTTCCGTTTGTATGTAGTACATACATGTCGAAGAATTATTTTTTTCCACTCTGATCGTTTTACAAGAATTCAAACACCCATTTCAATTCCTAACACAAGTACTCGTGTACACAGGCACACTAAAATACCTCCTTAGCCTGCTTCACATTTGTAAAGAAAGGTGAAGTTTTCTTTGGACAAAACTCCACAAACAACATGCCATCCAAGGAATGACGCAAGGGAAGATTTTCATGGCAGTGAAAACGGGAAAGATTTATTCCATGAAAAAAAACATCTCCTAAAGAAATACGTACGTGTTACTTGAGCACACACTCACACAAAGGAGAGCAACTTACAAGATTTTTTATGTGCTTTTTTCTTTCTTAGAGAAAAAACCACCCCTTCTCGAGACATACATGTAGTAAAAGTTAGTGTACATGTTATCTTTGTACAGCTATTACATCAAGGAGCTTCAGCAATTACAGGAAAATCTCATCAAAACGATCTCAAGTGTGTGTGGACTTATTGAGTGGGAAGAGAATGAAAAGAAGACGGAGCAGGGAATGATGAGGTTTCAAGAGAATGATGTGAGTGCGGCGGATGGATGCGTGAAAGCTTGATATAGCTATTTACTACTTTATTCCATATAACGTATTATTTCATGTCATCCTTTCCCCACTTCGTGCGACGTTCTCGGCTACTTGGATTTGCACTTATAGGACCCACAAGAAATGAAAGAAAAAAACCCTTACAATTACAATACAAGAAACTAAATAGCCCTCTTCTCGTTTTTGGATCTAGAAATGAATGAAAGAAATAAAAAAGGGGAAAGTCGCCTACATAGTTGTTATATCGGGAGGGACACGTATGTACGTATTTGGGTAATCGTAAAGACGAAACTGACAGAGACACGAGCCTGACCAGTATATCACTGCAACTCTATTGCATTTTCAGAGGTCTCTTGAGAAATACTCAGAAATATGTACGAAGGTGTACTTGGCAGTTCAATGTCGTCTTAGCAGGGAATCGAGTAACGAGAAATGTCAGTATATACGTTGCATAAGTAGTCACCCGTATTGAATCGATTGTCCACCCTCTCGCCCGCTAAAATATCATCAACGAAAAGAAGAAAAGCCGGGAGCTTGTTGGAAACGAAAAGCAGGGTGAAGTAGGTGGTATCCAAGTATAAACGTATTTTCTCTCATTTCCTCCTCTCTTCCTCTGACCACGTCTCATGTTCCATTTGCAATACATAATATAAGGGAAATGTTATAGGGAACTGCATCAGGGTTGCTGGTGAAACGGCTCTACTCGTTTTTGAATGCAGGAAAGCTAACAGTGAGTTATTGAACATCCCTCGAGTGAATTTCACCAAACAGTGTGTGACATGAAATGTAATAACTTACGGCTGAAGTGAAGAGCCAGACACACAATTATTATTATGCTCAATATCGTAACTTACACTTAGCAGATTTAGATGGACTAGAACTATTAGCAAAGGCACTTGAGAAGGATAAAGGATGATGATAAGGATATGTGTAGAAGGACGTTCTACATCAGAACGCGAGATAGAGATAAGATCTCTCTATATGTTAAGAGAAAATGAGTACTCCACACGAACGCTTTCTGACTTGTCATTTCATTTCACCCTCCATCAACATAGTCATCATCATCGTGATCCTATTCTAGCTCGAAGAGGTTTCTTAGGGGGAAATCTTGTCATTATAGACCAATGCATTTTTATTGCTTATTGTAAGCGTGATTGCACACTCTCCACATGAACTAAACGATGGATCAAACTGTTCACAGTACATTTACTAACATAAACATAGACACAGAATATGGGAGGGTGGGAGTGTGACAGTGTCACAAGAGAATTCTAATATTCCTTGTAGTCGTCTTAATGATGAAGTAAGACGAGATTCCCTGAAGATTTTGGATTAAGTTTATTTTTTTCGTGTTTTCCTGGATTATTCAGTCGAGGTTAGAATTGGAGTAATAACCGAACAAATATTCTATAAAAAACTCTTCTGTGTGAAGCACTCCATGTAAAGAGCATAAATGAGCAAACCAAAATAAATAGGTAGGATATCTTTTTGACATAAGATGGTTTTTATGATAAAAAAATATTAGAGCTACAGAATCTCTCTTCACAATAATGAAATACGGTTTATTTACATTTAAAATGTAGAAATCATTTAATCATCATTATTCACATCATGCAGATTACGGGTGCTCCTTATGTATCTGCTTAGAGACTTTAGTAAACGGCCTAGAAAGCTATAAAAGACGCGTTCCCACTGAGCCAAAGTTAATTAAAAGAATGGACTCTACTGTCAGTAGATTGAATTAAAGAGCGTTTCTTGCATTTACTTTCAACACTCGAATGACGTACGAAAGCTGGGGAAAGAGAAAGCTGAATTTTAATGTGTGGTTGGTTTCAAAGATGAGGGATAAACTCCTGCCAAAAGATTCGCCAGCGATCCATGTAGCAGTGAAGTATAAAATGTATTATCTTTCTTTTTACATGTACATGGTCGACGTTGACATTGACGGCAGAAAAGACTAAACACTAACGAAAGCCATGCATTTTCATGAACACACAAGAACAAATGTATATCATCACCATAATTTTTCACTGAATTTTATTCTTAAAGTCAGACAAAATTACCAGGGAGCTAGAGGCATTAAGTCTGTCGAGATTTATTCATTCCTATCCGCTCCATAAATCATCAATTTGATTTGCATCATCACCATACTAAACATTAAAATTCATTTTGCATTAAATATCCCGTGTAGTTTACGCCAAGGAGAATGTTGTTTAGATTTAGAGTATTTTCCACCCTCAACAAAATTACGTCATACAAACTTTAAATATTCAGATAGCTAACCATTATTCTATGAGTTCCATCTACTCTCACGTAGATTATCCGTTTAAATTAACCAACTGTCATGCTTTTTCTTGCCTTTCTGATATTTTAAAGTTTTCTCGATGCCCCAGTCACTCCATTAACATCACAGTCTTTATTTAAAATATACGTTCAGTGTACATGCCTACTCAAAACGCACAATAAAGGGTTTAGAATAAATAGCCGTTCTCGAAAAGATTAGAGATAAGAAGAAAACGAGAAGGAATTTGCATAAAATGTTTTCATTTTCGAATTCGTCGTACT
>JAHZNA010003998.1:0-27310 GCA_027743935.1 Sinodicranocentrus sp. ZH6 | reverse complement strand
TTTTTAAATCTGTTGTGCGATTAGCGCACAACGGGCGTTCTAGTTATATAATATCCTATTTAAAAACCAGCAGACTTTTGTGTTCTTGTTTACATCTATTGGTGGTGGTGGTGCGTAATACTATATTTATTTCAAAATCCTGCAGACGTGGTGACGCTATAGATGACATTCAAATACATCATTACCTCTTCTTTCTGTAACTTTAAAAGTTATAATACCTATGTTATATTTTTTTGAAGGAGTAATCATCCTACGCTTGATTAAACACAATGAAGATATTTATTACTGCATATTTTGTGGCTAAGGTGCATTATAATATGCTCCGTTGTTGGTCATTGTGTGGTCAAGCAGCTTCATAGAAAAAAATCCATCTATAGATTTTTTTACATTTTACATAAACATCTTCATCAAGAGTATGCAAATGTGGTAAAGAGTCAAAGAATTTGTGGATAATAATATACTAGAGTATGTGGTGGGCATCTTGTTGAGGAACAAAAGAGTGTTCGATCAAGAGTAAAGCAGCGACAATTTACAGTATGCTACTGTGTAATACTGCATTAGATCATATAAACACTTCAATTCAATCAGTGATTGGTCAAGGTAAAAATTCTTGAAAAGGTCACTCTCAACATATATAGCTCCATCAGAACATATAGAGTTGGGGCCTATAATGAAATTTCCTTTGCAAATGAAACTCTGCAAATGGAAATTTGTCAACAATCTATCAAAAATCACACAACGAACAAGTCAAACACCACAATCCAATGTCAATTACAGTTGTTGAATGCAAATTACTATGGAAAATGAGTACATACCACATATTTGTAGCATAGCAATGTCAAGTTGGAACTAGCATCATAATATTATCATCTCATAAAAAACCTGAAGTGATAAAGTTGACTAGAAAGCGAAATCTCTGATTGCATCTATTTAGGCATATCCTCCGGAAGTTAATTTGAAATAAAAGATAATATATGATACATTTCGCATATTAATAATAATCAACTGAGCTGAATGAAAAGTATAGTAGCAACAACAAAAACTTCACTGGTCACCTTACCTGTTCAGATGATGATGATGATATTGCTGATAAACTTGTCAGCCATTCTGTTTTACACAGTGTAACGTGTCTCAGCGCCACCAATATTGCTAACTTTGTAAACACTCCATTTGATTCAAACTCACAAAAAATTAATCACCTATTCCCTCAAGTCATGGGTATGCGTGTGTCCATGCGCCTATGCCGGAAGGCACAATGTTATTATCGCTGCCTTAAAAAAAGTGTATCATCAAACATAATATGGAGGAACGCAGGAGGGCCCTAAGTTGCCGTCGCCACCACCTTAATACTTCATCTCCGCCATAGCTTGTCATCAGGGTCATCTCGTAATAATCGCATCTCTTGATCAGAATTAATTTTTCTCTCAGAGGCATAATAATTCATCTATATTAATTGGTTGTTGTCATTTTAATACTTATCTAAATTGACTGGCAGTAGCCGGAAGGGAAGGCTAAGCAAAGCATCAGCTCTCATCTTCCGAATTCCAACAATTCTAATCAAGATCAAATGCTCTCAAATATATCTTTTGTTGAGATATAACAATACAAAGTTTATAGTTATGTAGTTCATTGTTGACAGTTCAACATGTTTCACACGGTCCTGTCCAACGTCGTGATAGTTTCGTACCTATGGTAACAGGTGTAAGTTGTATTTCCCGTGGGCCTATTTGACTGACGTTTAAACATAAGACATGGACAATAAAACTAGGTTTGTATATAAAATACTACGCATGCCGTACAAGTATGCGACACTGCTTCGCTGATTTCGTCGTGATATCCTGACCGAGTCATTTAAGATAATCAAAGCCTCTAACTAACCTTCCGTTATGAACATTAATTTTAGCTAGTCGGGTAAAAAAACTTGTAAACGTGCTCAAGTTTTAACCTTAACCGCATAATAACAACGTTGCTATTATGAATGCAAATTATGATTGCTATTATTGTTGTGCTGGCTGCTGCGCTCCACTTCTGTCATGTCGTGATGTCAACGGGCTCGAGACGAGCTGCATAAAGTCATAATGACCAAGAATGGTGAGTCAAGACAATTTTTAACAGAGACTTACAAAGAGAACGCTTTAAGGTTTACTTTCATCAAACCCGTCGTTCGTGTGTGTATGTACGCACGACACACGTCCTTCCTGTCTCATGTCCACACCACACATACAGGTAGACATATCCCCTAAAAATACCTTTTTACTTCCTTTCCCTTTCCTCAAAATATAAAGGTGTAGGGATGACCTTGATGAAAGTATAATTCTAGCTTTTATATGAAGGAAATTTTACTCAAGTTGTGAATTGCTCACTTGCATAATTCAAATGCAAACATGATTTCAAGAAGAATGACTACATGGCGAAAACATGGTTTAAAGAGCTAACTTAACTGTTGTATGTGCTGCTAATACATATTGGTCAATTTACTGACCACACATGAAAAAGTGTGAACAACTCAACATCAAGAAATTAGCTGATCATTCCCGCAGTTCCTTTAACAAGAGGAATGAAATCGATGAAACTGCAATGTGTTTGACAATTTACGTCGATAATTTATTGAATAGAGATTCCGTTGAGTATAAGAGCAAATGTAAATGTGTGTGGTGTGAACCTTGACCAGCCACTTTTACGTAATTACTCGGATGATTGAGAAGAGGAGACCTTGAGTGTTTAAATATTTGAGCGAAGATGCGGAAAAAAAGAAAGGGAGTAAAGATTTTTTAAAAAAGAGACAGTGGTGGTGACTGTAATGAGTACAACAAAGAGCAGAAGAAAAAAACAAAAACAACGGGTCCTCCATCCGTCGGTCACTTTTCAACTGATTGTGAGATAATAATATGCGTGATAAGAAAGTTTGGTTTTATGCATTTTTATCGGACAAGTAAGTGTAACCTCAAGTCGAACTGTAATCTCATATACGCCGGCAATCTGAAGGAAAAGCACTGTCGTTTGTCAAAGTAAGAGCATTTAAGTCTCAATATTTTTACTTTTTTTCTCACCTCCTTCCATTCCCCTCTACCTCGCCATCATATCATCAAGATTCACGACTGCAACACAACAATCATTCAAACTGACCAGACATAACGTTCATCTCATGTGAATGAGAATTTAATGGTGTGAGGGACAAAAGGGACACAGTCGAATTAGTACTGTGCATATAAAATCCCATTTTCTGATCTTGCACTGACAGATTTGAGTTTCAGCAGTCAGTGTCCTTGTCTAGAAACAAAGTGCTCGGATAAGTGAATAGAAATATATACACATTTACTTTAGTCCGGTTAGCGAAATTTGCTTGTCATATGGATATGACAAAGTAATAGGTTTTTTACATTTTGATCTCTTTTAGTTGGGTTGTCGAACGTGTGTGAAATGCAAGCACGTGTGAATTTTGCATATTTACTGAACCAAATTCGTATCCAAATTTTTTGCTCCTGTGCATTTAAGAGAAAAAAATGTAAGTGGTGTTAACTCTGGTGAGAAATTGACAGGTAATCATACAGAATATCAATCATTGCAAGTTTTCTTGAAATTAGTAAATGGTTTTCTTGCTAACTAAGTAAATTTTACTGAATTGGTCGGCAAGATTTAACTAATTTACTTTTTAGAGAGAAAGAATTATATCATAACTTACGTCTGCTATGTATTGAGCATAAACAGCAAATATTTTAATGCTATACTATTTTAAGCCTGATGAATCATCAGCCCAAATCGTTGTATCAACATGGGAGCAACTGCAATGGAAAAATGTGACCGTCTTGAATTCAAGGTCACTGAAAATGTCTTCATACGATCCTTTTGCCCCTTAATTAGTAGATAAAAATCGAAATCGTACATACAATTATGCATATTCATATTGTACACTTTGCTAATTAATCTTGGCATTACGCCTTTAATTACTTTCTGCATAGAGCATTTAGCTCTTTTCACTATCAATAGTTGCAGATCTTGGAATAAATTAAATTATCACAAATAAAAAAGTGCAAATCGCAATAGGTTGGATAGATGACACATTTTCTAGGCTCGTCACACACATTTCTTCATATTCTTGGTTTTGCATTGACTATAAAATAAGCATAATGTCAATCCATGCAGCCATTATATTTCAATTTCTGTCAATAAATTGATATCAAGCATTAGTTCAAGGTGCAATGCATATATTGGGGGTGGTCAATGATCATCCCATGTCCATAATATTTGGAGACAGCACCATAAGCCATGCATGAGATTATTATAAAATTCAAACTAAGCACAACTGCATACACTCAGCCGGTCGTTGTTCTTTCCTAGATACCTACAAAACAATTGATGATGCGCTGTAGCCATCCTCAACTTGGTCTTGTAGCACATTTATATTTCTGCCCAAAGTTTTGGGAATCACTCCTTTTTCTATGTAAGGGTTGGAAGCCATGTTAAAATCTGTAGATAAGTGCGTTATTGTAGAACAAATCCTTAGTTGTACAAAGCATGCCAAATGTCAAACCATGCCACTCCTATTATTATTCAGACATATTGAGCATTATTATGATGTTGAATATTGCGAAAGGATGTCTTCCAGATGGCGACGATCCCTACAGGACTTTTATTTTATTACTTGGCTAATTTTCAATTTTCGGATTGAGTAAATAATTTGAAGAGGGAGGCAACTCTAATATTTTATTAGGTCTTTGGTTGATATTGACATTCAGACGAGGGGCAATGATTTTATGATTTACCTTTAGCGCCGATGAAAAATACAAAATTTGCATTGAATTTGACGCCGACATCTTTGCCATTCCCATACGGTACCATCTGCGCCCGACACTTTTCATCAAAGGCACAAAATCCATTAATAATGGGTCAGCTATATAGCCTTTTTTTACTCCCTGCAGAGGTTGTTTTCTCAAGATTTCATTGAGAACGGTATTATCAGCATGAGTTAATATATTCTATTCATCGATCAGCTCTACATTCACTGTGAATTTCCTTATTAAACAGGCATATATAATCTGCATTCCATCAAAAGCACGATTGTTCAGGGGTTTATTCATTTGGACCCAAAGGAACTATACGAGTAAATGGATACAGGTGCTCAGCAATTATGCATTGAAAGGAAAAGGAAGTGAACCAGAGCTAATACATAGGCTTTCATTGTACATTGATCAATCAAGCGCGACTCGAAAGCAGAAATTTAATTATTTCAATCGTTCATCAATATCCAGCCGGTAGCGAAAGAAGCGAAACGTGATCTTGCTTATCTTTGACATTGACCATTGAAAAGAGATATGAATGCCAGGGACCGAATGAGTCAATGAAAGAATGCATCATAATCTCCCATTTTCCTCTGATTATTTATTCCAATTCAGTTTTCGATTAAAGTAAGTGCTCATAGGTAGGTGTATCATAGAGTCATAATAAGCGATTGAAGGACTCGCTTTTCATATTTCTCTTGACGTTCTTCGCAGGCAGGTAGGATCCACCCTTAACGAGATAAACTTTTCAAATGGATACTCATGAGGATAGCGAGGTATTTTTTAACAACATGCACGGTTAGTTCCTTATATGCCTCCATTTTTCATGCCTTGCCTACTCTCCTCGCCAGCATTCCAACATTTCCAACATCACCATGGCCCTTCATCTGCAATTGTGTAAGGAAAAATTGCAAGTTCTCTTGCTCGTGCTCCAATCTGTCATAAAGGCAACCACTATAATTAATACTTTTCTCACTTTTGAAATAAGAAACGGAAGAAAGGCTGCTATCCTACATAGAGTCGTAGGCATGTACGCGTGTACGAATTTTTACAACAATGGCAGGCGGTTTGACGCGGTAGTAACAATGAAAACACTCCTAAATAACAAACAGCAAAAAAAGTGCTTCGATATAAACCAGCCTTTACCTTGATGATTTAGATGGTGTTATGGAATGACTTCTTTTGCATTCCACAAATCCTCATACACTTGTCATTTTTCCCAAGGACTAATATATGTGCATGTATACGATATTCTAAAACAACTGTTGAAGCTCATTCGTAAGAGAGTTGGTTGTGTTTTGTGATTAATCAAAACTAGACTCCCCGCCTGCTTCCCTGTAACCAAAATGTGTTTTTATCGATACCTATATATTATAATTATTACAGGAAATACATTACAGGAACTATAATTTTTCCAAAGTGTGGATACAAATGACAGATATTTGGCAAATTTATGATGTTTTAATTCAATTGTACATATAAAGTGGCAGTGAAACCACCCATGATTTGTCAGGAGGAAAAAATATGATTCACTACTGTGGTACGTTCAATTACAAATAATGTATTGGCACCTGGGCTCCTCCTCATTTGAGATTTACACATCAATGCAGAAATAGACGGAATTCCAACGCGCACAGGAAATTCTTCTCATCCAGAGAGGAATTTCAATTGACAGTTATTGACTAGGAGGTTTCAAAAGAATTTTGATGGAGTTTGTATCGTTTCATGACTTGAAGTTCACCCAGACGAGGTTATAAGAGTCATACAAACGTCAATTGTCCATTAGATGATCTCCTATGATTCTCCTTGTTCAATTGTTAGTAGACAATATACAACAAAATTCCTCAGTTTGCACATATATTTTTGCATATATACCCAACGGCGATATTACACGCATACACATTCCTCGTTACTTATGCACATGACTAAAGCTTTATGGGTCGTGCTCAGATCAGAGTTGAGATTAACATCACCACAACCTGAGAAAGTATATCGATTTTAATATGTAAAAATGCAAAGAGAGTCAAACTGAAAGGGAATATAGACACCAAATGTGTTGGCACAACAGTTTCCATAATATGCATAACTGACAACAAACGGAACTTTGTTTTTTCTCTCCTCAAAAAGAGTCGAGAATCTAAGGCAAAACTGATTGTATTGTAAGTAGTGGTCAGAATGTGTTGGCAATAGGAAAAAATGTGATGTAAAGATTTTAGCTTAAAATCCTTCCATCTATAAAATATCGACGACCATGTTTATGTCATAAATAACAAGTTCCTATGACGCATGATACGTCCTAGATTGCTGATAAAAGAGTGTGAATCAATGCTGCAAATAAATTTAAATGTCAAAGTTTTTGTGAAAAAAAAGTTGGATGAATTGTATTCAAGTGTAGTAATATCCCGGCACTTCCTATCGCTCCTTGTTGTTCCTTCTATTGGGCTATGAAGTATCTTCATATATGCATGTGTTCTGGTGGCGATGGTTACCAGAGTTGTATATGAGATACTAAGTATTTGGGATTTTAAAGTTAAGCTTTAAAATCATGCTTGAGGATTGGCCTTCAGCTTGAGGCAGATCATATTTAGTTTTAAATCTGTAAACGGACTTGGTATAGTTTTTGTTGGAACTATTCAAAAAAAACTGCGTAATGTGCGCTTCCATTTACATAGTTTACTAATTTGTTTTTTTATATCATTAAATTGCCTACTGTACACTGCTACCTTGATTAATTATGTGGAAAGAAGGGATTGACCTAGATGCAACCGTAAAGAATGGAATAACTTTTGCGTGAACCATTAAAACCCAGTGAAGCATTGCAGAAGGTCTTTTGTCATTTTCTTTTAAGTCGTCGTTTTTTCTTAACATAATACTGAAATATGCATAAAGTATTGTAAAAACACGCTGGCCTTTAATTTTTTCGCTATTTCTTTTTTTCTCCCTCTCATGACGAGAAATCTTAGCACACTTAAGCTAAGAGAGAAAGAGATTAGCCTATGGCCACTTAATCGGAACAGTTAAACTAAATTAAAACTGTGTCCTAGAATAGAAACATTTTTTTAACAGTAGGAAAGCCTGCAATTTAGCCAACTGCATGAATGCCCAATTACTGCAATTTCATCACTCTCGCTAATTTATTAATTGTTAAAGGAGAATACAACGGGGTGATAATAAATGAGCAACTGAATGGCACTGTATTTACTTTCGTTTGACTTGAATGTCTTTTTACAGAAGGGGTAAAAAAAATTGAAAAGAATCATTCCTTTTTGTTTGTAACAAATCGTTTTCATTTCACTCCTCTTTTGTTATCAGTCACCCAGTCATTTATGAATAGCTATACAGCCGGTCGGTATGTGACGCACATATGAGCAAAAATAATACAAATCGCGACACGCGTTCATTTACGGCATGTTTTCGAAAAAAGTGTCTTTTTCTCATATCACAGGAAGGTAGTGGGAGTCTTTACATTTTGAACTGCAGGTATGGCAAATTTATATTGATGTTTTGATATTGTTATTTTGCTTGCTACATCAACAACGTGAGATTATTTTTTTTAAGAAAAAAATGCGTGCGAGTATCAGAGTGTGAGCTAACGCGTACCAATGTGTGCATACGGGAGAACAAGTTAGAAAAATGGAAGCTTTTTCGTACACGTTTTTTTCACTTGTAGAAATCACACGCAACTTGAAAGAACACGAAGACTGAAGACCACCTCTACCATCATAATCACCGAAAGATCGCTCAGCTCATTGAGCTTTTTAAAACAGCAAGGGAGAATATATTGCGAAAGCAAAAGTTTCATTCTTTTTTAGGTATTTTCTTATATGCATCACAACGATTAAAGATTACACACACACATTGTGTACGTACGTGTTAATACAATGAGAAAAAGTGTAATCATCTAAAAGAGTACATGCTCCTTTCATGACGAAGGATTTCCAAAAAAATATGAAGGCACGCTCTAAGCTATTTTTTGCTTTATTCTATCCATCTTTTTATTTTGATATTGATGATACCATTCTTGAAATGTGTAAGTCAATATATGTTTGTTGTTGGGTGAAGGAAATGAAGAAAAAAGATTTGAGGATGATCATGACTATGACATATTATTGTTGCATAACGAAATTACATGGGAGATTGTACAATTGGATCGTGGTATACTACTGATGAAAAGGAGTTCATATGATGGAGGCAGGGAGTAGGGGCAAATCAATAGTTTAGTCGATTTCTGAGTGATTAGACAGGAAAAGTGTGTAAACGTGGCTAATTTTTGTTTGATACTCTAATCAATACGGTAGATCAGAAGAAAAGGGCAATGATGAGTGATGGGACGTAGTTAGTTGAATTTGATAATAGTAATGACCATCATTACCACCATTCATATGGTTTCTCCACATTTTGTGATAGAAAGGGAGATGATGATGCTGACGTGTTTGGTATTGTAGGTGATAGGAGTAAAATAGGAATAATGGTAATCATGAAGATGGTGTTATGACACTGATGATGACGGTGATGTTTGATGAGAGATAAGGATACCCATGCAGACATTACATTCCCAAGTAACACGTCCGCGTCAACATTTATACCTCGGTTGGCTCAATAATATATACTGCATTATTAAATCCACTCGCTTTGCCAGACTTACTAGTATCAGGTATTGAGAAAAACTGCTGAAATATCCCAAAAATCCAAGGAACACGTGATTCCACAAGTTGCCTAACGATTACTTCCACTTGGTTCACACCGCCCACCCACCCTCTCCATTTTAGCCACTTTGGATGATGAAAATGATGAATTTCGTGTTGCATTGTTAACTCCGTATTATTATCAACTTCATTCCGCATTCAATCCCTTGCTTGTTCTTCGCTTAATACATGAGAATTGAAATTCCACTTTAAATTCTTTCATTTTCTTCGTGTAGGCTTGTACTAATTCAAAAATGAGACGTGAGCTAGGAACCTGGCAATTAGTCAGTGTGCCCAGATTTTATATATTACATAAAACTTTTACGATGCACATAGTCACAATAATTGCACCATCCCATTTCTTAGCCACAGTACAAGACTTACATGATATACATGATCATATACTTATGCTCCACTTCTTTGAGGATCTCTGTGGCTAGGAGTTTCGTAAGATTTAATTTTTATTTCAGTTCCTGAATTCTTGGGCGGTCATAAAAATACTTGAAATTCAAGCATTCCTAAAATGAAAAGACGTAACCACAATCAACAATAGAGAGGAATTTCATGGACGACTTGATTTTTCTCTGTAATACTCCTCGTGTCGAATTATTGGTAGTGAAGGAGTTGTAGTGGCGAGGTGACTAGTGATAGTGACCATGCGTGACAATTTCATCTTCATCTTAACTCACATCATCAGTGGCCCTGTTTTCCTGTCATTAGAAGAAGATGCATGGCAAGCCACTTGTATACACAAATTTGCAATGCTCATGTCATGTCCCAATATCCGTTGCATTGTTTTACAAGTGTATAAGGATTTTTTAAGTCTTAAAAAAGTTAATACCGTCTCGTGGTGTGACTGCACAGTCAAACTAATCAACTGAGAGCTACGAGAAATTTATCAACTTAACTAATCCGCATTTACCTTTGTTTCGCTTTTGAGAATAACTACCTTGATGAAAATTTTTAGCGCTTCTTCGAATTCTGAAGCATGTTTACGTAGTTTATACTACACCCCAACCATTGTAACTTGAGATGGCTCATCAAACCTCATATATATAAAATGATATCACGCAGTGTTCTTCTTCCCTTTCATCTTCTTTTGCGACAGATCTCTTCACTCGAGTATATTAAGAGAAAAGAGAAAAAAGAATGGAGGTGTCTTTTAAAACATCCTTAAGTCCAAGGTCGCGATCTCACTGGGATACTTCTCACTCACTGGGATTGATTGTATTGAGAATGGATGAGTTGAAATAAATTCACGTAAGCAGCATCCAGGGACAAGTGGTGAAGAAATGAGTTTAAGAAAATGAAAAATTAGCTAGGGAAAATATTAAAACAAAAATTAAGAGAGAGACTCATTTAATCTTGTCACAGCTTATATAACTATATCTACCTAGCTCAATCATCTTAGCGTGTTCTCCTTGTTCTCTATTTAATCCGTGATACCTTACTTGAAATTTTTTGTTCCTCCAGGAAATCTCGACATGGGGTGTTCTACAATAAGTTTTTTTTCTTGCATTCATTTCTCACTTCATTGCACCGGAAGATTATTCCCATGAATTGCATTCTAGCATGAAAAAGCCACTTTGTTTAAAATGAAATGATTGAGCTTGCAAGAAGAGCCAGTCTCAAACATTGGTAGTAAGCTGTCACTGGTAAAAAATGAAGAATGAATGGGAAATGACAAGACAATTGGCATTCTTCTTAATAACAGCGTTTGTACAGTACTGCCATAAGTTACCTCCAAAAGAAATCCACATCTATCTTTGGTACGCTTAAAGTTTTCAGATTCAAAGAGAGCTGTGGAAAGAATGTTATAAAAACGATTCTGGAATCCTTTTGTCTTCAATATAAACTCAAGAGAGAAGTGAGAAGTAACCGAAAAGATCTTCCCAACAAAAAACTTGAAGGGATGCATGGTGAATGAAGAGTGACTAATAAGAAAACATCGTTAGTCAATAATCGGGCGGAGGCGGACATTTTGGACAGGGCCTTCGACATCATCATCATCATCATTGTCAATTGAAATTCATGAGGCGTTTTTTTCTTCTTCTTCAGACGTGTATCCAAGATGTACAAAAATATGTCCATCATATAGCATCATCGTCGTGAGTCAATATGTGGGCAATAATTGTGACAAAGTAATAAAATCATAATGATGCTGACTGTTAGTGCCGATCTTGAAATCCCAACAGCGCCAAGAGTTTGAGCAAACAATTATTAACCAAGATACTTACCAAACACATGACTTGTTCTGAGAGGTCTCAAAAATGAACAATAATGCACTTTTGTTGATACGCATTGTTGTTGAGATTGGGAAGTTTGGAAATAGAGCAAGTGATACAACCATTACAAGATTACAACAATCAACGGTGGCAGCGGCACACAAAAACTTTGTGCATAGATAACCTGGGTATTATCCTGCAGCGCTTTGAAGCCTTTTTTTGACACAGAATTGCTTCTCCTTGTCACAGATTCATCTCTTTTGTTCAGGAAAATTTCTCGTCAAAGTCAATTTCAAAGTGATGAGCGTCATTGTCATAATAAGTATGTAGTAGAGCGCACTTTAGTTTAATTCTATAGAATGGTATGTACAGTGACAAAGTTATTACGCTATTTGCTTCAAATGTATAACCCTTGGTTTGTTAAACGTTACCTGTAACCGCCCGAGTTTAACTGACATCACGATTGTTCCTCATAAACCAAATAGCCAAGACATACATCACAAAATGTCATGTCATGCTCATTCAACAATCCAACAGTATTATTTAGGAATATATGCTAATTATATCTTAAATGAAGTGTGAATTGCAAACTTTGAATTGAGTTGGAGGATTTTTTTTGTACTTGAGGAAGCTGTAGGCAAAAGTGCTCACTACACTTATATCGAAATGGCCTTCAATTGAAATTGAAATTTAAAAATGACTCTTTCAAAGAGACCGAGATAATCAATAATGTTTTTCTACAGATGATAGTTTAATTAAGGTGTCACTGGAATATCTGCCGTTGGTAATATTGGACAAGTTTAATTTTATAGTTCGAACAAGTGGACAAGTCATTTTTTTCCTTTAGCAAATTTCACGAGAGAGCCTTTTTGCGGTTAATTTATAACGCTCAAAAATAATTGCACCCATAACCTATTGAGATTACGGTCCATTGTCATTTCCACGGATGAGTTCGTTTGTACTTCGTGAGGAGCTCAGCCTTGGGGTTGATATAAACAGTGTAACCGAGATACTTTTATTCACATTAACAGCCAATCTTTCAAAAAACGTAAGCATTTGTTGAAGCGATAATTGCAATCCCATATTCCTCTCTTGTATTACTTGAGGATGAAGAAAAAATGCATTTAAATCATGTTGTAAATTGTGCTAAGCCCCTTTTCTCAGGATAAATCTGGCATTCAAGTAAATTAAAAGTAAAATAAAACTAGACTCGGTTAAATCTTGTATATACTTGTATTTCTTCTCGCTACACAAATACATGCATATTTTTATTATTCTCTCTCCTCTTGAACATGCTGCAATATGCTATATTCACAACTTTTCGTTGAATTGAGTGGTTCCAGAAGAGCTATAAACAGCTATCTAAAGATAATTTTTACTTTGATTCCTCACACCTCTCACTTTCATTAACGTTAGTTAGCATGATTTTTTACGAATTATGTCACCTGTCCCCCTTATACCTTAAACAAATCATGTTATTTTCATCATTAATGGTAAAAGCAACACATTGCAAAATTGCAATGCTGCAGTATCGTATAATATTGTCCAATCGAATTTCCAAGTTCGTAAGACTGTGCTCACCCATAAAGGAATTCCTCGTTGCATTGTCATCGTATAACCCTTTTTGAGAAGAGCATAATATATATTTACCCTCATTGTTTTTTACACTCCTATTAATTCATCGTGATAATCAACTTAAGATAATGATTATACTTTTAACAACTTCATATTATTTCATAATTTAAATAATATAACCTCCCCCCACTTCAACATTATCCAGCATTATCATTGTTAAATATCAGAAGAAAATCTCTGATACATTTCATACAACAATAAAAACTTTGGAATGCACACATTTCATATAATTCTGGCCCGCAAACCATCAACCCTTACCAGATTTGATTTCGTAGGCATAAAACTTTTGTCCAAATGACGTACTATTTTCAGCAATAAAATAATGCACGCGAGAGTTAAGTGTTATAACGCCCACAAATTGTTCGCAAGTATAGCACCCCATCATCATCATCATACATTTAAATGAAATATGACTGAGCTTTTATATTCTTACCGACAACAAGCTAACATTTTAAAGCCTGCTTTGAGTCAGCAATTGAATGCTCTATTTGTACCAACAATAACATTTTTGACTTTATTTAATTGTTAAGTACAATTGCTCTGTACTGTGGGAGGCTGCCTTAATAGGCTTATATCTATGGAGGGGAACATTTTACTAATATGCACTGCCAGCACTGCAAGGTTTTTTTAAGTACAAATCTAAATACGTTAAGCATCCTTAACACATGTATGCAAAGAGTATAGTTTTTAGGATATATTATATTACTAGTTATTTATAGTCTTTAGCCATTACACAAGAGCAGCATTCTACCTACAGTTTTTTTTCAATCCACATTTATATATCTAACTAAAAATAACTGGTAAATTCTAATCTACCTTAATTCCTGAATATTCAGGACCATTTTGGTTAGTTTTATATGTGCCGGTGCACTAGCTAGCTAATGCATGCTTTTGCACCATACGAATTCTATGTCATACGGATTGATGTGTGAGCAGTTAGGAAATTAAGTCCACGCGGCTTTTGCTAGTTTGCAGTAACTCGGCTTTGTTTAAAAAATGAGGCAGTTGATCTGCCTCATGATCTACGAGTATTATAAATAATCTCTGTGTTATCATACTTTTTGTAATAAATAACGCCTATTATCTACTAAAGCAGATAAATATGACAACTGCGAAAGTAAATAGCACGCCTTGAGATAGAATACTGGGAAACTACAAGGAATAATATTAAGAAATTAAGGTTTTTTGTTGGAGGAGATTTTGTAAAAATTTGTCACATATCTATGAAAGACGGGTTTAGCTGACTACCTGGTAGGAAAGCTAATACTCAATGCTACACACTAACTCTAAAATACTTTTTAGTAATAATACTTACAACTTAAGTAAGTGGTAGATGGTAAATATAAAGTGTTCGTGTGTGGCACTAGACTTTTTTTAAAGAATCATGGTTCCTTATTAGCTTGGTTGAATGACATGTACTGAAAAACTGGGTTGATCTGATAATTTGATAGCTACATCTGTGGACTTTTGGTTTTACTCTTGTGATTCCTAAATGGAAGATAAATTATGTCAATTATTATCATATATGCTGATTGTATTACTTATTGGAAATGAAATTGCTATAAAAAGTGTGCATACCAGGATTGATTTGCTCAAAGGAAATCTCATCAAGGAAAATGAAATGTTGGTATTGAAGTAGTTTCAAATGAGGCTTTACCATCTGCCTAATGATAATAGGCAGATGGCGATTCTCACAAGAAGTAGAATGACCAGTATACAGCATTGAAAAGGATGAATGAGACTGGAAACACAACTCTCGAGTATTTGTCAATCACATTCACATCCCGAATTCTTGGAATTGAAGCCTTGAGTGCATTAGCGCCTCTTCGAATGGTCTGAAGCACTTTTTGAGGTTGAGGTTGATTAAATTGATCCCGTTGACGGTAAGAGCGAGAGCGTCCTCGAGATCTCAAACTGCCCCCGGGACCCATTCCATATGCTGACCCGTGATGTGGTCTGTGAATTCTGAAACTGGGGGGATATCGAGGAGATTGAGCTGCACCAAGAGAGGGGTCGCTCTGAGATGCAAATGTTCGTTTTCGAATGGATGGTATGGGCGACAACTGCAGCTCCTTTAAATTAATTTTAATCATCATAAAAAAGCTACATTTCTTAATCATCATTTGTGCAATTTTCTTTGAGAAATTATGAAATACTTGAAGCTCGATGATTTCTTCGTTTCCATAGCCCTGCTCCGGTCTTTTGGTCGGTGTGTCAGGCTTCATCTTTTGTTTAATCTTCTTCTTAGCTCTTGCTCCCCAATACGTATAATTCACAGCCGCATACTCAAGCAATGCAGCAAACACGAAGACAAAGCACATGACCAAGTAAATGTCAATGGCCTTCACATAAGAGATCCGTGGTAATGATGAGCGAACTCCGGTACTAATTGTAGTCATTGTTAGCACCGTGGTAATTCCTGTAAAATGTCATCATGTTGTAATGATGTGTACATGAAAGTGCTCTTAAGTGAGTAATTACAAGATCACCGCACTAGGTATTTGAGAAGAAAGTAAGTTTGAAGGAAAAAAGACATCATTTTAAATTGGCTTTGCCATATTTTATATCATCATACAGCTTTCTATTTCAACAGTGCAATTTTGACTATCCAAGGGATAATAGTGCAGATCCATCATACAAGCCAGTGTAGTGGTGAATCGCATCCCGTAAGTTACACTTCCATCGCCATAAAGTCTTACCATTTTATTCTTTTCTGTAACATCGTGCAGAAAGCTGTGAAAAAGTGTAGACTATTATCAGATGACCTTATTTTACTATGTATATACAAAGCGGAAAAAGCTGGCACCAAGCATAAGAGTCATCTGTAAATAATTATATGGTGTAGCCACAAGCATGACATAACCATAGAATTTTATTACACGACGACAATGCGGAACCTGCATTTGAAGATGCAAAAATGAGTAACAACAAAATTTATAAATTCATTGCAAACCTATTCTTGTCGTTAGCAAAGAATGTGTCTGGGACCCAGATTTTCTCGGCGAAATCACCGGAAAGAGTAAGTACCTCATCATCCGAGCTGAATGCTAGCCTTTCATCCTTCCAGTATTGATTCAGATACATGGTAATAGTGTAGTCCTAGAGAAAGTAGCAGAGAGGAAAGAGGGGAGAAAGAGGGGTCGTTAGTATTATTATTATTTCCGCTGCCGATCCTGCAGTCTATGATTTCCAACTTAATGGATGGTGCGCCGCCCACCCATTAACTATTTTCCACCTTTATATGACGGGGTTTGACTGGAGAATGTGCTAGTAATGAAAGTGAGCCAGCTTTAGGTTTAATATATAAGCTCTTGTAACCAGTAATAGAGTAATAATAGTAATCCAAGTCAATCCATGTGCACAAAGAGAGAAAGTGATTTGGGCAAATGTGGGCATTGAGTATTTGTTCTTTCAAATGGGTAGGATCAAGGCTTATTGCAGAGATATGGTTGATGTTGATATACCAAAATAGCTTACCATGTTAACCTCAGATATATGATCAAAACTGGCTATTGTTAGGTCCATTCCCACGTATAGTGGATCACCTGGAAAATAAATTAAACTCATTTGGATTCCGATAACGAGACAGCATTTAGTATATATTGTATGAACTTAACACATCAATTTAACAATTAGCTATGTTGTACCTCCGAAATTAGGTCGAAGTCGGATATCATATCCTTGAAGCAAATGCGCAATTGTTTGTGTGACATTTTCTAATTTATCCGTTGCCGTAGATGAGGGAATTCCTCCTACAAACCTGTGGGGAAAAAATTGAAGCTGCATATATTGCATATTGATATTCATATAGATAACATATATGATACTCAGAGAGATCCATGCATGGATTCACATGCAAATAGGTAGATATAGTACAGTAGTACTACAGTATATAGACCATCATAGCAATTTTACTACCTGCGTCCAACTGATTCATATGCGCTTAAATTTTGCTTTGTCGGTTTGTATAGATGCTTGTTGGTGTGTGGTAAAAAAACAAGGAAAGTTTTATTTTCGGTGAAAATATCTCATCATAATCTCTGCAGTGCGGAGTGGGGATAGTAAAGTAGTATTAGTTTTTATCTTAGTGAAAATCCTTGAAAAAGTTTATGCAATAGTCCTTGAAACTTACCAGCTACATATAATCCCTGTTATTTACGCAAGTCAAAATGATGATTTAAATTGTTCCGAAAGTAAAAGCCATGTTCACGATTGGATTTATATTATTTTTAATGGATACTTGGCCAGCGCTAATTAAGGAATGAAATGAATTAGCTCGTAATGAAATCAATCATTTCGTGTGCCTGTCTGCCTGATTGGCTGATTCAAAATTGAGCAATCGATAGATTGGAAGATTTCTTACCCTAATTTCTTTTGAGCCAAACCCATTAAACATTAACGGAAATTTTGAAAATTACAAAATATGTCGTGGGAAAACTGGCGTGGATAAATTTTAAGCAAGAGTTACCGTTTGACAGTTATAACGATCAATATATTTAAATATTCATGCGCCGTATTGGGACATATCCCAATATTATTTTTAAAAATTGCTCGTTGCATTTAAAATTCCAGGGTTTATTTATTTAAAAAACTTGCCTTGCATGCATGCATTGGAAAGTATGGGATAATAAATTTCCTACCTTGAGTTGAGGTAATGACAAGCAATGAGCGTCCACAGTATTGTAAGCATTGTCGGGATCTTTTTCATTCTCCGATCTTTTCTGCAGGTAGAGGTTTTGGGTTGATTGACTTTATATTTTTCGATATACATGCTAAGTACAACAACTTTATTGTATTGAAGAATAATTCGCGATAATTTGTTGATATTTTAAACGCACTTGATATTCGCACATCCTATTGTTCATTCTAGTAGTATGAAGATCGTTTACAGCACTATTTTTATTGCATCTGGAATACATTTCACTGTCACGACAAGGCTTCAATTTAATAGACTAAGCTCTCTCAATCAATTCCTCACAACAACAAAACTTCAAATAGCACCTCAACTTTTAAGAAATTGTCCGAAACAAATTGAACAAGTACATGACACGCAAAACATTTGATTACAAACAAACAATAACTAGCACAAAAATCTACATGATGAAAAGGGTAAGTAAAACAAGGGAGAAAGCTCGAGTGTAAAGGTGTGTGCTATGAGCTGCATTCCCCATTGCAAGGAGAAAGTTGATCTCTCATCATCAACTGGAATGAATCCATGCTAAACATGACTATGAATAACTCCGTTCTGCTCATTCACTTGACTCAGGAACGAGTTGTGCAACCTTCTCCAGCTATAATACATATTATTAGAACATATCAAATATTGTACCTACACTTTAAACGCTCAACATATAGAGGACAAAGTTTTCTTTCAACACACTTGAACATGTATAATATATCTGTAAGGGTTGAAAGATGTGATGTGGTTCATCTAATAAAAGTAGCTACAAACATGGTAGAAAATTGTTACAGTACATAATGTCTACCGGTTTGATACATTGGTGGTTACTGGTGGAGAAAACAGAGAATGTATGACATGAAGATACACACAGGAAGGATTTTTTTTCGGAAGCAGAACATAACATAGGTCTGGATATAAAGTTGGGGAGTTGTTACATAATGTAGACTTTTTATTTGACTTGTATGTCCTCCAGTGCATGAGGGACTTCTATTCACAGTTTTCAACTTGTAACTTATTGTTGAAAGAATGTATATAATAAAGCTTGACTCAATCAAACTGTCATAGCTGCTTTCTCCAACTTTCCCCTTACACGAAACGGCAGTGATGAGCTGATGCTATGTAACTCTGTGTCTCTGCTTTCTATACATTGTGGGATACCGCAAGGCAGCCAAATGTATTTCTCGGATGGTGCAAGCTTGAAAGAGCAGAAAAAAAGGAAAGTGGGCATGGATACTAGTTAAAGAGTAGAGATTTTCTACAAGAGGCACAGTAGTCGTACAAAGAAGATGATATGGTATAAATTTTGAGTGGTATTCACTTCGACCATGAGAGAATGGCTTTCCGAGTGGAACATAAAAATGAGACGATCACTGTGGTAAGTACAGTGACACTGGGGATGATGATGAGGAATGAGGAAGAAGACTGACGCAAGTCTTTTACGATTTGTTGCTTGCTATTAGCAAGAGATGTGTGTGTCTGGGAGAGTTGTACTATTAGAAGACGCTGTGGTGGAAAAGTTAGTTTTTTTGGACTTGTTTACTCACTTTCACCAGTTTCCGTACCTCAACTCTCCAGTCACGCTCACACTGCTTTCTCTCAAGTCAAATTGTAAAATGGTGAAGCGTATATAAGCTGCAATGATGCGGAGCTACATGATTTGGTCATGATTTCTGACTTGAGTATACAAGGTGATAATATTGGCAGGAGTAGCTAATACAAGTATAACGGAATTACTACAAAACCTTACTACATGGCAAATCCATTTCATCATTTTATACATGCTTCGTCTAGCATGTAAATGTAAGTGCTAGAGGGAATTTTCATGTTGTGTGATAGGGCACAGGGGTCATATGAGTTAATAGTATGCAGTATAGAAACCTTTTATACATACCTTTGGACTTTTTGACTCGTTAATCTAATATAATTATTAGGTTGCTTGCACTCGCCACTCAATTCTCCAAACTTTCCATCATCAGCGTATTGATTTTGCAATTTAAAAGGATCCGAAACTGCAATTTGTTAAAATCGATAAAGTCAACACATCTTTGCCACTCAATGTTCTATTCTACCATTTGCTTTTATTCTACAAGTTTAGCTACCTCTGCCTCCTTCATCATTCATCGTATGCACCAAACAAAATGAGAAGGAAAAACTTTTGATTCGCGATAGGATCAAAAATCTATAACATCTATAATGCTAAGAATTGTGTAATTGTAATATGCGTGATATGTAGTCTTACCCGATGAATGAGACATTTGCAATTAATGACACAGACCCAAGTTGCCCCGACATTCTCATTTCTTATTTTTGTACTATTCTCCTACTTTGTGGAACATTTTAATGAAAAAGTACTAACTTTGTATAAATTCATACATAATTTTGAAATAGTTTATTACATCAAATTACGAGAGACCAGAGAAAAAAAATATCAATGCAGTTTGATCAAATGCATAGAAAAATACTGTTTTGTGTACACAAAAAAGCTAACCACATTCTCAACCTCTGTTTTCACAATTATCTGCGGCATCCCAAAAAATATGCTCATTAGAATTACTATATTGTTAAAATATGTTAATATATTTAACATTTAATAGATTCACAAATCTATCACATCTAAACTTTGACCAGTGAATAATGCTTTCCAAAATGACAGGGAACAGTACAAACCCATATCTGGTGATTGTAAAGTGCAGAAATAAACAACAAGTATTCATTTCTTTTATATTACGGGTCAAACCTAATATGTAAATACTAGACTTAAATGTAGCAACTACTTAAGTAAAGCTTACAATTAGCCACATTCTGATAACCTATTTCCAAAATAATAACAAAGCTGAAAAAATATTACAACCATAGCAACCCACAAAATATGATTTCTTAACTCAGATCAGATCAGATCTAACACACATTTCTTTCAAGGCACATTTGAAAATTCAATATAACAGTTCTTTCATCACGACAGTAATTTTCTCAAACAATTAAGAAGCGACTTTGCTTAGCATAAATAAGTAGATAGGCATGTCATCATTTTTTCAAAAAATTTATGGCCCACTCAACTCCAGCAATTATAATTTTATGCATTTGAGTAATATTTACATACATGTATATTTTCATAAAACGCTTTCATCCTTAACGCACGCTTTAAAAATTCGGGTAGCGGGTAAATTTTATACGAGAGCTAATGAATAAAAAGTAAAACAACACTTAAAGCCTGAGTAAGAACTAGGGAATTTCACCGACGTATACACTTTCCAGTAGTAATATGTAGTCAAGTTTGCAATAAAATTATGTAAATTAGGAGCATTGTACAAAACAAAGTGGTGGGAAATTGAGTTAGATTGGTTTTTTGATTGTCTTTGTTCCTTTTCATATTACGGTCCAGATGAAGGTCCAGGTGGTGGAACGTCAGGGGACTTCTTATCCTTATGGTTTTTCAAAACTTGCTTACCAGTGTCCTTGGCAACTTTTTTCGCCATTGACTTTGGACCGAGTTGTTGTACATTCCACGCAGTCAATACTGCCCCACCTGCAGCAGCTGCAGTGTCATTGGCTAAATCACCAGCTTCGTCGCCATACCTAAAAATCATTATGCATTCTAGTTAGTAAATAAGCGAAGCTCTTATTCAGTTTGTTTTGTTATTTAACTACCTATGATGAATGATTTGCACAGTATTGTTGGCTAGGCTGTTGGCCAATACTGTGCCAGCGGATTCTAAGCCAAGGTACAATGTTCCAAACCCAACCATAGCACCTGATGTAACTTCTAATACTTGGTCCATTTTCCTAGAAGCATCGACATCGTCTTTTGCAGTTGTTTTTGCTAATATTTTTGTCCCAGCACGCTGCACATGTGGTGCCAAGTAGCGGCCCAGTGCCATTGTAGCAGTTCCAACTTGAGTTACTATGAATGAATTTTAAATCAATTTAAGTTTCACGATAATTACAAAAAGGATTTTCAAAAAATAAATATCAGTCACATGATATTGCCTAAGTTTACCCAAGAAGCCGCTAACTTCAACAGCTTTTCCAGTAACTGTTTTCGCAACCTTCATGCCCTTCTTAACTTCCGGCTTAATAACTGTTTTTTCCTTAACTGGATCCATCCTCGATTGCAAAAAGGATGTACCTTTGTCAAAAAGCACAGAAGTCTTTGTTGCTCCATAAACTAGCCCTTTAGAAACAGCCTCCGCGCCTGTTCAAGGTATTACATAATATTTTTCTTCAAACACAACTTCAATTAAATCATTTCATTTAAATACAACGTTGAAGCAACTACAGCAAACAAAATACATAGTACGATTAAGTTTAAACTAAACCCAATACTATAGTTAACAACTGAAACAGATATATTAGGAATCTTTTAATCTCACCCAACACCCAACATTTTCAGGGCCGTGTTCAATCATTCAGATGTTGCAAAATAGAATTAATTATTAGGTATAAATTGGAAACATTAGAGTAGTTGTAGTGAATATTTAAAATACACTTTTACACAAAATCAACAAAAACAAAGCAAATAGCACATAAACGAACCTGTAATCAAACCTTCAGCTATTTTAGTACTCAACCTCCTGGCCGAGTCTGTTGGAGACGTTGGAGTTCCCATTTCAGACAGAGGAGCAACATCAGGAGGTGATGTTGGAATATCTTCCGGATGACCAGCTCTTGGAATCCTGGCTATACCCAATAATTGGGAAAGTGCTTCCTCAAAAATCTGCCGACTTTCAGCAGTTATTTCACTTGGAAGAATCAGTCCAACGCTTGATCCTACGAGTTATAAATACGACACGTTAATATTAATTTCACGTATTAATCAACATCATTGACTCATTCACACCATTCAGCACTTGCAAGCACTTACCCGGAATTTTAGCATTAGGATCCGGAAATATGTACAATCCATCTTGTGTCTGAAGAACAGGAGACCTAGGAATTAACGGGTACGTCCACTCACCCACCTGTAAAAATGCTGGAATCGGACTAGTGGAAGTTCCTTGTTCTGTGGAATCTTTTGTAAAGAATAACAATGTACATATTATTATAGATAGTTTTGTTACACAGTTACTCATGTTCGTAACATATGTGTATAATGCTTATTATTACCATTGATCATCTGTTCCGTAACGACAACTCGAAGAAATGATGGATAGGAAGGAGCTGACACGTTATCATCTGGGCTGATGAAATATATCTGCACGTTTTGACGAATAGAATAGATTTCGTGTGCGTTAAGTGGCAAAGGGTTTACCATTCCAGCTTGTTCAGCGGCGATCTCATCCAACGCAGAGACTAACTCTCTATAATTGAATCCTTCTGTAGATGTTTGGCTTCGAATAGAAGAGAGATTTTGATTCTGGCTGCTAATCACATCGTCATATGACGGCAAATTACCAGCCGGCAAACTCGAATAGGTTGTCATTGGGTTGCTGGCGGACAACGAAGTTAAAGTAGAACTAGATGATGGTCCTAGTAAATACGTTTCAGATTCTTCAGTTGTTGTTTGTAAGTCGCTAATTCGCTCCAGAATTTGCTTTCTCGTCATTCTTAGCTTGTAAGTTAGCTCATCAATTCTGTTAACATCAGAATCAGAAAATCCGCCTTGATTAGCAAGTTTTACAGCTTCGTCTATGAAGTGGAGGGCTCTGTTATAGGTTTGGAAAGCATCATCTCGTTTTCCATCTTCATCATATGTCTGAGCCTCCGCCGTTATTTCGACTGCGGATCTATTTAATCGATGAAATTCTTGAGCCCTTAAAGCTGGATGCTCTGTGCCATCTAAATCAACGGTAGTTAAGCTGCAGTCTGCTGATCTTTCTTCATTTCTCCTCCGCGGTGGAGCTTTCGGTGCAGGACCTTGCTGCGCTTCCATTTTTAGTGATTACAGATGATAGTGCGCTCTGAGGATACGAAAATTTCAAACGTTAAATACACAATTTCCTTATACATCTGTGTTTCTTCACCTAACCCTTATTTACTTTCCTATTTTCCTTATATTATACGACGTAACTGTAAACTCTAAATGTGTGTCAGTCTCATAAAGCCGCTTGCAAGATATCGGTTACAACTTCCTACTTTTTTGTCTATAACTCACATTTAAATATTTGAAACACGTAATTTCCATAACTTCATGACCATTACCATGACGACGTTTTTGCGCATGACAATTATTAAAAATTGTGGCTTGCTGTAAGTAAGGGTACACATATTTTAATTCCAACTTTGATTAAATCAGTAATCATAATAAGCAATGCAATACATTGAGCATTTGATATTTTGTATTCACTTTAACAACAATTTAGGCAAATCGACAACACATTTTTCAACATTGACTAACATTGAAAATTATTTGCAGTATACTTACAACTCTTCAACTCCTTTAACTAAAAAATCGAGTTGAAAGGTTAGGAGTATTTGTGTTGTGTGTGCGTGCCAAATGTTGTCTGCATTTTCAACGTTCATTGTATAGCTGAAAATAAAGTTTCATTTCGTGTTGTTTAGGTTTCAGTCATATCAGGTTTACATTAAACTGATTGGTTATGTATGTTAAATGTGAATATTTATTTTTATAAGGGTTTGCCATTTTAGTTAAGAGTAGCTCTTATCCACTGCTGTTATCATTCACTTTTTTGATAGACATTTTCTTTATTTATTTCAATTAAAATCTTTAACTTTTAACTTTTATTCGCGGTTTAGCTTTGAACTCTCGATTTTTTACAAAGAATTGAAGGTTCAAAGCAGTATGTTGACTAACAACTAATGTTGAATGTGAGTATATAGGTCATAGGTATTCATTCCACTCACTATTCACCATTACAATTTTAATAACATTACACGTCTCCAATGATTGACATACAGATACAATGCAAGGATTACTGATCACTTGTATTTTTAAAAAAGTATAATTTTCCTGACTTACCCTTAAACCAATAGAATATTTTGCAGTTAACCGTATGTAGCAGCAAAAGTAAGTAAACACTGACTGAACAATTAAAATATCCAACCGGCACCTCCTATCTCCAACTACGACCCGCTAATTCGTCCAACCAACAACAATAATATAATAGTTAATTACCAATTATCCTGGATACAAACCATCAAATAAAGACTCACAACTACTCCAAGCAACTAACGAACCAACTAACACAAAAAGACAATAATTACCAATATATATTCTCTCTGAACTACGTTCAACGTTGTCTCTGAACTTGGACAGCCAGCAGTTGACGTCTTATTAGCATAACCTGTTTACTGTTTAGCAGAAAAATCACTACAAATGACAAAGATTATTTTCAAACTAACTAGCTAGAAAAGTCAAAAGTAGGATAAAGGAAAAATTGAACAAAAGGTAAAATAATGAACAAAAGTGAGGATTTCGCCAGTGGGATTGAGCCAAGTGTTGGATAAATCCACGTTGCATAAGAGATACAAAAAATGATGAAGCTCAGCTAGAAACAATTCTAGCATGCATCATGGTAGTAGCGGGGGAGTGAAAAAAGTTGTTTATTTTTGTCGGTGATTTTAAGCGGATTTCTGGACTAGCTCAGCTCAGCTTTGCTCGCTTATTGTGAGAATGGGATAGCACGCACAGCTGATTCAGGATTATGACTCATATATCTCTCATCATTTTAGAGAATGTGTTCCTTTTCTGGATCTAGCTCAATGTTTAAGTGCTATGCAAGCTCTGTTGTTGTTTTTATGTCAGCCAAGTCACGAGTACTGTTGCCCTAATTGCAAGAGTCTTGCTGCATCTCTCGTAGTAGGCATATCGCACCGTCGTGTACTATTTTACCATACACTCCATTTCTCGATTCACTTCTATCATCTGCGTATATAAAAAATACACAGTTACTACTACAAGTAAAAATTAAACTATAATTTTGTGCAACTTGATCTACATGGGAATGGTGCATACTGACAAAACTGACAGTGACTCTCAACTCATCGCAAACCACAAACGAGCCAATTTAATTGTGTATCCACTAATGTATAAAAGTTATCATTTCATCTCTGTATAGCTCTGGTGAAGAGGACGTACGTGTGAGTGTATATTGGAAAATTTATTTAGAACGAACAACTAAAGGCTATATAGTTGATTTAGATTGGGTTAGACAAGTTATTTTTATAACAGTGGAAGGCTTGTTATTAGTCATACATTTATATGAACATTGACCACTACGTAAAAATACAAATTAAAAGAGATTTAGAGGAGGAGTTCATTACACTCTTTTTATTGTTCGTTCGTTGTGTCGTTGAAGAAGATAGAAATTTACTTTTTATTTATTTATTACTAGTTGAAGGTTGAAGGTTAGAGGAAAGCGATTACTACATTTAATAACGTTGAACGTGTAACCGCTGTTCAAGTCACGTCACCACCACCAGTTAAAAGCTCAGCAGACGGGGAAGGTAAGCAGTTTTTTGATTGCTTGTTGGTTATGTAGCATGTATCATAAATATGCATTGTACATTGTATGTTGAGCAGTTGACAGTTTGCTGAACACTGTTCACTGTATAAATAAATGGGCCATTGTTACTCTCACTCTGTAGCATAATATTTTTTGTATAATGTACTGTTTCTGCTGACTACAGGATTTCTTTGTTTATTGGTGGTATAGTTGTAGGTTACTCTTAAAGCTATACAGTCAACAGTGTCCTTCTTTTGTTTGAATGAAAAATAAGGTGTCTGTAACGTACAGCGAGTTTCCTTTTTATTAGTGATTCTGTTGTCTGTGTTTTTCCCTTTTATTGTAGCCAGACTGGAGTCGAAGAGGTCTTCCAAACTTTTTGTTAGACTAGTCTTTATTTTTACGTGTACTTGCACAGAATTAGGCGCACGTTTACGAGAAATGGTGGCAGGTATTTTGAAAAATACTGATTACTGATTTTGGATTTGATTATGGCAAAGAAATCCTTTCAAAATGTACAATGACAATATATCGAGAACATAATTCAAAATTTAGTTATAGTTTCAACTTTTTGTTTTATTATGTATTAAAGCAATTTTTGTTTAAATGTCTAAAATTGCAGATTAACTAATCTAGTTGAATTGGGAATCACGTTGTACGTGAAATAAGAAAATCAGCAAGATGCCTATTTTATTCACTGTTATCGCTCATGGAACCACAATTCTGGCAAAATATGCCACCTGTGTTGGTAATTTCGCAGAAGTCACTGAGCAAATCCTGGCGAAAATCCCAGCTGAAAATACTAAACTAACTTACTCTCACATGAGCTATTTGTTTCACTATGTAAAGGAAAATAATGTGGTTTACCTGTGCATTACTGACGATGTAAGTGGAAACTTTCAAA
>JAHZNA010003997.1:0-16989 GCA_027743935.1 Sinodicranocentrus sp. ZH6 | reverse complement strand
AGAACTATTTCCTTACCTACACCAATGCTACGCTGGACATACTAATCTGAATTTTAATGGAAATTCCATACAATCAACAACAGGATGTCAGCAAGGAGACCTTTAGTTTATCGATCCACAAAATTATTCATGAACTCACTTCTGATCTTAATATTTGGTACTTAGAGGATGGTACTATAGGTGCTGACGCTGAGACTGTTTATACGGACTTAAATCACATCATTCCTGAATTTTCTAATCTTGGATTACAAATAAACATGTCAAAGTGTGAAGCCTTCATTTTGCCCCATGTCTCTCCAGAAAGAAAAGAAGAAATAATTAAACAACTCGCTTCACTCCACGGAGATATTACGATTTTAACGAATGAAACGATGTCATTGCTTGGCTCTCCCTTATTGTTGGAATCCTTTCAGCCAATTCTGAATCAGAAGCTCACCCAGTTCACTACACTTGTTGAAAAATTAACAACTCTACAGCCACACGTCGCTTTATATCTCCTCCAGCACTGTTTTTGGATGCCCAAACTTATGTAGATAATGCGCAGTAGTCCTACATGGTTTTTCACCAATATTTTGTCACAATTCGATATGAAGATCAAGGAATCTCTTTCTGCTATAACAAATATAAACTTTACTGAATAAAACTGGAAACATGCATGCTTACCTATCAAGTTCGGTGGTATTGGTACTAGATCGTTGAAAGACATAGCTATTCCCGCCTTTTTATCTTCGTTATACGGATCGCAAGGACTTATCGGAAGAATTTTAAATAAAAACGAAGTTGACCTTGCTTTTTAAAAAAACGCAGTTCAAATATGGCTAGAAAATACTAAATCTTTAGCACCTCCTGTAGACAGTCATATTCAAGCAAATTGGGATCTGCCCCTTATAAAAACAACATGGGAAGCTTTAGTGTCAACTTCTGACATAAACAAAGCAAGGATGTTGGCAGTCTCAGACAGATACGCAGGAGCCTGGTTGCATGCCTTACCCTCTTCTCAAATTATAACATTATTGGACAGTGAAAAACTTCGAATCAGCACTTCGCTAAGGTTAGGAATAGATCTTTGCAGAGAACACAAGTGTGTCTGTGGCAAAATTGTAAAATCTAACGGACATCATGGTTTATCATGTCAAAAGAGTGGCCAGAGAATAAATTTTATTTCCATTTTACAGATATACACAAGTGATGGTTTTACATCTCCATCACCTAAACAAAAGCAGAGATTGGAGTCTATTTCCAACTCACAAATAAACACTAGTGATGGTTTAACATCTCCATCACATCGACAAAAGCAAAGGAGGATTCTATTTTCCACCTCATATATAAACACGCATCAATTAAGCAATTTTAGACTCCAAGCTTTATTCCAATTTC
This sequence comes from Sinodicranocentrus sp. ZH6, assembly GCA_027743935.1. NCBI lineage: Eukaryota > Metazoa > Arthropoda > Collembola > Entomobryomorpha > Entomobryidae > Sinodicranocentrus > Sinodicranocentrus sp. ZH6. The sequence goes on along the minus strand of JAHZNA010003997.1, from coordinate 15,612 downwards.
ATTGTTTCAGATTTAGTTTCCTGAACCTCTTTAACGATGTTCGAAACAATGTTTATTTCTGTTGACTGAGCCCATTCGTCTCGTAATCTTTCGTCTTATTTTTTAACGACGTTGGCCCTTTCACGGTGACTACTTCATTTCGTGACTACCAGAAAAGCATACATTGGAAAGTCGTGTGTAATGTCCCTAACAAGGCCTATTCCTGCCTAGGTTTTGGAGATTGCTTCTAGATTTCTCCCAAATTTCCCGACCTGAACATGGGAATGCTTCCTTTCGAGATATTTCCTCGGTACTTGCATTTCCTTGAAAGTTGTCGTCTCTCAAGTTTTCGGACATTTTAACTTAAGTTCTTTGCATCAGCCCTGCTATAGAGTTTTCATCTACAACGTATCTCCTCCCAGGATACACTTTCAGAGACTACTGAACGGAAGACATATGTGTCCGTTCGAAAACTAACTGAGAGAAAAATACCATCATTCCACCACGTAATCCTTACCTCGATTTGGAGTTACAAATGGTACATTAAGCAGTCTTCTCCTTGTCAACTATGGCTACTCGACCTGTCTCATATATGACAACCTATCAATGTCTGTTCTAATAGCCTTTTAATCTAATCATTCGTCTGAAACGATCGTCGAGTTATTAAAAAATTCCATAAAAAGGAATTCCTAACTACACAGCGCGCGTGATGCTAATCAGGAAAATGATTTCCTTTGAGCCGAACCAAAGAATCACAACTCGAGACATAGCCTGATTCCAACCTACTTTCTAATTTAAAGTTTCTTTTGATGGGGAACCATAAAATTGCTGAAAGCACAGTGAAGAATTTAGCAACATAATAGCTGGACGACTTTGGAAAAGCCTTTTTAAATCATTTCAAGCACTCAACCCCATGATTGCAGTCGACAGCAAAATAACCCGCATGCAAACTTGGGCACACATCCTAGGAATTTATCCAAGAGCATTTGTTATGATTGTACAACATGAAAGCATGTATACTCATTGGATTGAATGGACTGAACCATCAACAATACCAGCCATTACAACCAAACAGTCAACTCAAACCGAGTCTGATGATGACGACATGGATTACACTCCGACCTCGCCAACTGAATCCATACCTCCATAAACACCTGCTACCCCAGAAGGATACAGCCATGATTTCGATGTTGACAAGGTTATGGACGAGATTGTCGCAGCAGCAGAAGCCGAAGCTGATGTAGCCAAAGCGGAAGCTATCAAGGAAAGAACACCCAACACGACACCAGCCGGAACATCTATTCAACCACAAACATCTTCAAAACCTAATTGGCTTACTAGCGAGCTTTTTTCAGAAGAAACACAATATTTGTGTGACATTTGTCAAATATATAACTGTAAAAATCCGAGTTGTGAGTTGTATGTCAAAGTGAATCGTATGTATTAAATACATACATCTTGATGAAAAATGCTATTCATCGCCTCGTTCCGGGTATTGAAAAGCCCAGATATATAAGTATAACATATTATTATTAATAATAGCAAAAAGCATGTTTTGACAGATGCATGTTAAAAGTAATAATCTTAATATTATGTGATTTGTAGTAAATGACGTGCTACTGTGTATGCGAAAAAGCAATGACCTTGCTTTTATGGATTTTGTTCATAATATCCATATATAGTATATAAGCTCATGCCAAATCCATGTAAAACCAGTCTTGTTCTTACCTTGTAAAAACACCTCTCGTAAAACAAGCAAGAGTAGTTGCTCTTGCACTAATACTTATACATTCAGAAATAAATACTTTTATCAACCAAACTTTGTGTAAGGTTGTATTGAATTACACCTTTTGATTCAATTACATCAGTACTTGTGTACTATCATACAATAGCATTTCGCCTTACAATTTTTACACAATGCAATAACTTTAATAATGGTGCTAATGAAATAGATGAGAATTCTCATAAGCGATGGTGTGATTTATAAATTTTCAATAAAAACAGCAACAACTAAAGTAAAGCATTTGTATAATGCACGTAACGCAAATGCAAAGACTGGTATTCCTAAATCAATTGAGTTATGTGGTGAGAATGTTGAAGTAGTTGGCTGTTTAAAATACCTTGGTGTAAATATTGACTCTTTTTTAACTTTTAATGACCACTTTGACATATTAAATAATAGAGCGCCAATGCTAATTAATAGTACGGTATGTTGAAAATGTTTTGGTTCTGTCACGGTTCAATTTTTATTCCGTTTACTAATAAGATCAGAAAAGTAATAAGAAAGTCAGCACTGTACTGATGAGTCGCAGTAACGACGAAACTAGTCTTCAGTTAGGCTTGCTTATCCAATCGCGTATAGCCCAAAAAATCATCTTGATGCACTGTTTATTGATGATTTTGGTTTACTGATTGGCTTATAATAATCAATCTTATTTCCTTGCAAATTGATTGAACATAGTTTATTACATAGTACATTGTACTCATATAGTTTGCTTTTTGTATTATTGTGAAAAGTTGAAACTATGTTTAAAGTGTTTTGGTAGGAATATCTATTGCTCTGTATGCATCAGATACTGATAACACTTAAAATAAAATTATTTTTCTGTCTGGAATGAACCCCAGTAAATATATGGTGCAGGCATAATCTGAAAGATCTTCTTTCCACATTTGGATTGATATACATACGAACCTTATTTCCTGCCATATTATCGATAGCGAAAGTCTCTTTAATACCTCTCAAAGCACCCTCGTATCATACAAATTTTGTTCTTTTCTAGAAAAAATCCCTTGGGTAAAGACTCTCCTTATATTGTCATTTTTAAGCTTCTCAAAATCCCGAACCGGTTTACCACAGCTGAGTCTTGGAAAGGATACAATCGTCAATTTGGGATTTAAAGAGAGAAAAAAGATGATCCAGAGATTGTAAGCCTTCCATAAATTGACTTTGGGGTTGGTTGGGAATATTTTTATAGATTTTTATTCCTTCTTACAAAACCACCAATAGAAATAAGTGGAAGGGATATGGAAAAAATGAAAATCAATATTTCCGGTTTTCACATACAACTCGTCTTTCAGAGAAGAAAGTACTATTAGAAAATTCTAGAGAATACAACACCAGATGGTATTCCCATACGAGGTCTTCATTGTAAAGATTCAAGAGGAAAAGGAAGCTCCAAAATTGTAATATTTTCCGATACCTCGTACCAATCCTGTTGTTTGTTTGAATTCTCCTTAACCATCCGAATATTTACAAGGGATTTCCTTGGAAAATAAGAGCTTGTTGAAAACACGAAGTTAATTCAACCGCCAGTGCAGTAATCAGCAATATACTTGAAGAGGAAGGATGAATGAGGAAAGCTTTAATTAAATTTCGGCAACTCGAAAATGAACGTGGAATATAAAAAACCTGGAATTGGAGGAAAGGCACCTTTGGGGAATGTTAAAAAAGGGATAACGACAAGGCAATAAAGAGAGAATAGGAAAAAAATAAAACTTGTTGATTACTCTCAGGTCGAGTATTTTGCTGGATTATTTACACCAGGTATTTCACCTAGATCACCTATTCATGTCCGGTTTTCACTCACTCCTCACGTACCCAATTCATTAAAAGTAGGACGTTTCTATCGAAGGAAGAAAACATACGGAAAGTTATTTACACAAGTTGATATCCTGGCAAGGAAGTTCTAAAAGATGTGGAAAATATACAGCCATTTTCCCCCTTTATTCTTTTCATGCCAATGGAATAGGGGAAACCACAGAGGAAAAGTTTTGTTCCAGAAACACAAAAAAACCTGTTTGCTTCTTCTTCCCACTTTCCATTTTCATGGGGAGGAGATCAGCCAAAAACGCAGACAGAGAACTTGCAATTCTCCTTTTTACCTTAAAAATTTATATTCTTTTTTTGGAACGTCTCCGCTCATGACATGCTTCCTGCCACTCCTCACGTCATCGTCAAATTCACGCTTTCCTTGAGAAGTGTTTGCAGAGACGATATGGAAATGAGCCTTTTTCTTTTCTCTCTCTCTTGCAATTTCCCATTGTTCATTCCCGACTACTTCTGGAGCACATATTAACACGAAAAATTGCGTCCGAGAGGTGGGAAAATGGGGATGTAAAGGAAATTCAAAATTACGGATTATCCTTCCACCTCCACGTAGACAGGACGTCCTCCAAAAAAGAACCACGTATAGAGGAAATATTTTTTCTCTTAAAAATTACTAATCTTTTCAAGATTTCAGGCAAGATTTATTCCACCCCAGTGCACCAACCTTTTCTTACATCGTTTTACAAGACAGCTTTAATAATAATAGGATAATGAAGGAACACACGTGCTAATTTCCTTAAAAAACCTCGTTCTGGAGCTAACACCCAGTTGAAAAAGTTGAATACGAGAAAAAAAGACTAATGAAAAGTTTCTACTTTCTATCCACGGTACAATCCAGTTTACAACCTGGAAAAGAAAAAGAAAAAATATTTCGAAAGGAGTATCCTCCCGCGGAGAAAGTTTTGGCTCGTTTTGTAAATTGTAAAACAATGCCAATTAATTCAACCAGAGTTGATCCATCTCGTCGCCTCAGTGAATTCTCCTTCCAAGACTTTTTCCAGGGAAACTGGAGACGTAGACAAGTGAAAGAAAAGACATCATCTTTATATCTCTCATTTTACTCGTCTTCCCACATCATCAGCTCACCTGGTTTTCTCAACTTGTCACTAATTAGTCATTCCTAACTTTCTTTTCTTGTTTTTACAGTAAAAATTACAACAAGGGGATGACTTGTGGGGACTTTTCATTTTTTTGAATCTCCTCTCAAAAATACTCTAGCTTTTGACGACAAAAAATTACACAAGGAGGAAAACATTAAAGGTTTTTATTTTGGCTGAAGAACAAGCCTATACATGAAATAACATTTTATCGTCAGGATTTAATCAAAAAAGTTTTTACTCTTGTTCACAGGTGACTAAAGAGTACTTGATTTTCCAGTTTTTTTCTCCTTTTGGAAAGCTCACATCCTTTTCATCTAATATACACAAACGCACAAGTATCCTAATCTGCAGAGATGGGAAAGGAAAAGAAGTTTTCTTTCTAATACTATTTTTCAGTGCCAATGATGACCCGATGAGAGAGCCTCTTTTCGAAAAGTATCTCTAACAAGAAATGAGAGGAACCTCGTGGTAATTAGAATGGATGGAGAGGCAACAAGAAAAGAGTCTTTTTTCTCCATGAATTCCTCTCCGTTGTGTATACGTATCCTGCCTGTAATGAATATACTCTTGCATACATGTATTCTCAATCTAGATAGGAAAAAAGGGAGTGTTATGCAAATACCACTTTCCCTCTGTCCTTTCCTCTCTTTGGCTTCAAGACTAGAGTCGAATTGGACATGAAAACTGTGCTACTATCCATTATCAGGATTCGTCCTCTATAAAAAAATGTAAGGGTAAAATGACAACACGCGCAGACAATTTTCTCCAAGAGACTTTCTCCATTCACTCTCAAAGTGAGTAACTCTCTCGGCTTCCTCACAGCAGGGAGGTGAAGGGTAAAAGGCGCTTTTAGTGGGAGAGCGTGTGATCCTTATAATTATTATTTCATCAGAGGCTCAAATGATCCGTAATGAAATTACTGTGATGAATTCCGAAAAGTCTCTCATGTTCTTGCCCTCTAATATATATATTTACTGTGGTGGAGAGGAAAAAGTCAACTCAATCATAAATCCACTTTTTACTTTATTGACGCATGTATGCTGACATCCAATTTTCGAACATGTCTTGCTCTAATGTTACCTGGGAGTGTCAGCTACCCAAGCTTCCCCTTGGCATTTCCCTGCTTTGACAAGAAACACACTTAAATTCTTTGAGAGAGAAGGCTACACAGAGAAAAAAAATCATCTTAGTAAATCTACCACCAACGAAGTGTAGCATTGTTACACTTATGTATTTTTGAGTGGTATTTTCCACCCCGAGAAAATTCGGAAGGATGGTCTGAAAACCTATCTTGTTAAATTGCTCACTCTCCCCTGAGGGCTTTTTCTCAACGTAATTAATTATCCTCAGACTATATCAAGTGGAATGGCTATGAAAACTTTCAGCCTGGCTTGTTCTCCCTTTGGGGGAAAGTCATCTTGAGATTTATTCAAGAGTAAAATCCAACCTGGAAAGAGGGAAAGGAAATATTGACAACAATGATTTCTCTCTGAAGGATGATGCCAGCTTGAATTGTAAGACTTTGCCCCAATCGCTGTAAAATTCCGTTAGACATCCGACAACATGACAAGAAACACAATTTCAATCTGGAAAGTACATAAAGAGCATTATTCTGCAAAATCTTCTTAGTCCTGCTTCCCTTTTAAGTCAAATGGGAGCATTCCACTGAAATGGGACGTTTGAGGGATTTCCTTTTCGCAAAAAGGAATCACTCCAAAATCACAATAACAAAGAGAGCTCAAAAGGGCTTCATTTTACTTCCAAGGATGAAGGCGTACAACGTCATCAAAAAGGGAAAAAATTAGAAAAGGAAATTGACAAGAATTGGTTGTGCTGATGATGTTGGCTTGTGTCAAGTTTTTAAGGTGATAAAATTCCATTCCCTTCTAAAGAGATAAATTCATGGCGAGTTTATTTCTTGCTACAGGAAATTTTCGATTTTCCAAAGGTGTGATTATATGGAGCATGGTGAAAATCTCATTTTCTCTGGATAACTCAATCCATTTTCGTGACGAGATTGCATTATTTTCTTGGATAATGTCAATCCCATGAGGGAGAGAAGTGAAAGTCGTAAAATGTGCAATGACTACGATGATGACATAACTAGAGGGATACTCTGAGAGAGCATACTTGTCAAATTCTCTTTGGCAAAATATTCACCGTGTAGATTTTCTTATGCGAAATGACGGATCCTTCTCCTCTCCCAGTGTTTTACAAGGGGACTCGGTATCAAAGTTTTTTCCGCTTTTATTGACAATTAAATTGACAGGGAACATGGTCCTCGAGAGGATTAGCTGAAACATGACGGAAAAGTAGAGCTTCACGTCATACCAATTTTATATTGCGGATAACACCACAATTTCATTTTCTCAGATCAACCTCCATCGAGGTCATCCAAAATCCTCTAGAGAGAGAAATTCGGTGCAAACGAAGCTGTAAAAGTGAAAGTGCTTTTCTCTTGGCTAAAGTGAAAATCCAGGATACTTGCTCTCACTCTAGAGAACATGTCAAAGGATGGAATTAAAATTGAATCAAATTTCTTCATTCAATTTAATTTAATTAGGTAATTTACTAATTACGTGGGAAATCCTCAAAGCAAAATTTAATGCTTGCAATCGGACTAAAAGCTTAGGTCTTAAAGGCCCTTTGAACATCCCTTGATGAAAAGAAGCCTTTTGTCAAAGCTACTCCTGGAGAAGCTTGTCCAGGTTTTCTATTAACAATTTTTATCCTTTCTCACAATCTATTTTCAATCTTACAATACCCTATGCAATCTCCTATCTTGTTGCGAGCTAAAGTTTTTTTTAATCGCTTCAGGTCAAGTGACCTCCACTGAATAAAATACTTTTCCTCGTAATAAATAGACCTCCATGATCAACTAGAAAATAAGACTTGTTACTGAATTTTAACAAGTATCATGAATAGAAAGCGAGGAATGGAGTAGTTTGGAGGAAAAAAGCAATAAACTTTTTTCAACCCATATGTCTCCCTTAAAGAGAAATAACAGCAGTTAAAACTGGTAAAAGTAATGAAAGGCATGGAATCCATATAGATTTTTCTCCCGCTGTGGTCTCCCACATGAGTCCCACCTGACAGACGGCAAAAGGTGCGAGTGTTGTGGTATCGGCTATCGTGATCCTCTCTCATGATGCTTGTTTTTTCTCCTGTTGAGCCTCTCTCTTTTTTTGTGTAAATGCGAGAGGATAAGACACAAATTTTTATGTGTGTAAGAAATTCCCCTGAATTTCCAGACTTGTGGAGGAACCTCAAAGAAAAGTTTTGTACAAGAGAAAATGACGCCATGATGGAGATCGCTAATGCATTATGGATGTTGAGGGAAGAGACTCGCTCCGCATTTATTTCTTTTCTTGACATTGACAACAAATAAAAGTTAGTGGGAAAGGTGGAGGTGGAACAAGGGAAAGTGGTTTTCTCTCCTTGTTCCATCTTGTTCACTTACAGTTATGTGATAACTATTAAACACATTTCCCCTCAACAATTCCAATTCAATATGGGCTGGCTATATAGTTGCTGTTTTATCTTTCTGCTTTCATTCCTTTGCCCATTTTTCACTTGCTTCTACTTCCACAAAGGAAACACCCAATGGAGGATAATTTATCAGAGGGAAAGCCAAGTATTTTTTGTTTGAAAACACCAGCAAAAAAGTTGTCTACTTTTTTATATAACATGCAAGTCCCAATGAACTTGGCCATGTTTGTCTTCAACTAATCAATTCATTTTAGCTTGAGGATGAAGGGAGCTAACCCAAATTTAATGTTATTTTCATTTTCACACGAAATTAGTGTGAGTTTAAAAGAACTTTACTTGTTTTTCAACTGTGTCAATATCCCCTGGAACTGTTTATCCCATTTGTTATTACTTTCTCCAAGGAAAGAGCTTTCAACAACTTTTAAGGCTAGTAGCATATACCCTTTTTTCACCACTTCATTTGTCCAATTCTCCAAATCCCTTTATTCGTCTTGACTGTCAGTTTCAATTAGGCTTGTCTTTGACACCTTTCTCCAAAAGAAATGTTTTTCTCAAATGTAAACACCCTTCTGAGGACATCCCTCCATGTAAATGTTGGAAAACAAACGCCGAGTGAAGAAAGTAGAAGAAAGAGAGGGAATAAGAGTGTTGTCCTTGAGTGTGAAATGGTTGGAGTGAAAAACGCTGGGAAGACAAGAGTCTTCCAAACCCTCTTGGCGTTCTTGGAAGACTTTTTTCGAGGGAGATAAGCTGCTGAGACTACTTGACGTTCTATTTAAAGAGCCTCTATGACTAGGAAATATAACACGAACAAAAATCTATGTAATCTCTCAAGCTTACCAAGAGGAAGTCAGATTATGAGGAAAAAAACTCATAAAGCCAAGAACACTTTACACTCAACTACCATGAAGATGTTGGCAACAGGGTTTGAGAAAAGGGGTTTTTCCTTTTTTGAGATATTCTTCCTTGGGCAGGAAAACAGCGTAATTCTACATAGTAATGAAATGACAAGGGTGAGAAATCATGTAAATTGGCAATTTTCCATTCCAACAGGAATGTTTGACTGATTTGTGTAGAAAACGGAATGTTTGGCATGTCATATCGATATTGCTTATGGGAGGTGGGATACATATAACAGAGAGAAAGCGACAAAAATTTTCACCCTCAATTTAAGATTGTTAAGGATGACAATCAAGTCAAAAGGGAAACTTGATTCGATTCCAGTATACTTGTCCTCGAGCAAAAGTGGAGAAGGTGAAGTAATGAGGACTTGTTGGAGTAGAGGAAATCTAATAAAATAGCAAAATTCCAAGTAGAACGAGAACCAAGGCTTGATGTTGCGTCTGAAAGGATTTTATTTTCGTGTGCTCAAAACTATTTTTTTCTCGTCTCGAGTACCCCTCATTACATTAAGGGAGGAAGATGGAAACCATGGGCGAAACGAAGAGCTCTTGTTGCGTCCTCATTGGAAACGAATTGTATGATATTGTGTGTCTGATTTTTTGTGAATAACAGGAAAAAAGACTTTCTTGGAAGGTTCCTTGGAAGAAAACTCTAGAGAGTTGTTCCAAATTATTTTCAAAAGAGGAAAGCACAGCAGGGAAGTGAACGTCTGTTTTGACAACTTTCGATGTCACCTTTTTGACATTGTCACTCACAATGTGGAAAATCAGAAGGAAAATTATTCCTACTTTGTCCCCTTTCGTACAAAAGTGAGTACAACAAATGCTAATTTGATTTTACACAGGAAAAACATGCTCCCAATTTTTTTCCCAATTTGTTGTGCTATATAAGGGGTTGACTATATTTGAGAATTTTGAGGATAGTAAAAGGAACTAATATGAAATATTATGATTTGTGATTTAATTAAACTCTCAAGAAGTGAAATGTGAGAATCTCAAGAAGTGTAATTAGGATCCATATCCAAGTTTTCTTTATGAAAATAGATCTTCCATTCATTTTAGACAATTGATTGTCTTTTAAGACCCGTGGAAAATTCAAAGATTTTTTTGATCCTTTCAAAACCCCTTCAACTTTCCTTTTGATTTCCGCTCCTTCATGGAGTGGAGTCGACGAGGAAGAACTAAATAGGCTTAAACCTACGCCTTTACTTTTGAAGACCACTTCACCATCCTAGCTTCCAGAGCATTTGTTTTTTTCTCTAAAAATAGTCATTCCTTCCATTCTCAAGACTTTTGCTGGAGGGGAATATAGACAGAAAATCCTAATCCTACTTTTCCCATACAAGTTGCGTCTTTTCCCCTCATTTCCTCTTGTTTGATAATGGTGGAGTGAACCTCATAGATTTTCTTCTTGACTTCCTTCCTTTCATATCCTCCTGTGAAATGATTGCCTTGCAGGGAAAGGTACTCAAGCAGTTGTAGAGAGACGGAGCCTGTTTGAGTAAACAGGATGTGCCAATGCTCACCTAACAATTTACATTAAAATGGCTACAAGGAAAGGGAAAACGTGGGGGGTAAAGGGGAGGGAAGGAAACATCTAGATGTAATGAAATCGATCAAAGGCCTACTTCAAAAAATCCCTATCGTCATCTTCATTTCCTTGTGGGGTTGCAAGTTGACACATGTAGACAAAAGTCAGGATTGTTTATTCAGGTCGAAGATCAAATGGGAATGAGGGAAAGCGATCCTGGAAATGAGAATGGCTGCAAGGGAAACATTCCCTTTTGTCCCTATTTCTGTTCTCCCATCACATTTATAATCCTCCAAGCGAAAAAAAATCCACAATGATTCAAGTCGAAAAAATGGGAAAGTAAGTAGACCAGAAAACAGCTAGTGGTGAAGAGTTGCGTGATATAATAACAATTTTCATTTTTTTCCTACAAACACTTTGCTGCTTTGAGACAAGCGTACTTGAGTTTTTTTTGCTACTTTGACCCTTTCATGGAAAGGAGAACCTTGTCAAGGACTTTTTGTCTTGGAAAATTTTTTCCATAGAGTAATGATGACGGCAGAAGGAGGGACATAGGATGCGGATCACTTCATAAGCACATAATCTCCACATTCTGCGGAGAAAATTGGCCCAACATTGTAATATCATTAGCAAGGCAATATGATTATTTCCCTAAATTACAATACTCTTCGTGGAGTAAGCACCCTATAGCTTTTTCACGAATCTCTCTTAATTTCAAGCAAGAACGAAACGCAATGGCACCATCATCATCCATAAAAAGCAATCCTGGAGTGGTCTAACTTTAAGAGAGAGAAAGTTTTTCTCTAAAAACAGAAGAAAAAAATGAGGAGGAAACCTTCACAACTTATTTTCACTAGGGTTGACTTGACTCCACTGGAAAAAACATAACTGGGCTGTTTCATATTGGCATAAAAAATTGAAGTGAACTCGTGGAATAATATTTACAGAATGGAGGGTATAATAATAAAAATGGCAAATATATATCGCCAGACTTTTTCCGTCTATTTCTGTCTCCTTGAAACTTTCCCTTATTTTCTGGAAGGATGCCCATTCATACCCAATTTCTTTGTACATTCCATCTGCCCTTCTAACGCTAGCAAGCTATTTATGAGAAATTGTGCATTTCTTCAATGAAACTTGAAACACATCTTGCAAGAGAGGATAAAAGGCAAAACAAATGCGTTTTCCTTTTTATGTTAGCCCAAACTTTGAGAATATGTTACCTAAGATAACCGTCATGTCTGCTTTTCTCCAAGGTAGTCTCATGTCGGTCGTGTTTTACACTTTGACATTTATGTCACCATAGGTTGGAAAAAGTTAATCATTTAACAACTATTCACTATTCTTCAGAGAGTTCCGGATGTGATGTTGTATAGGGACTAGTGTGATACACAATTTGACATTCAAAAAGCCAGTGTGATTGTGGCTAGTGCATAGTGTCAAGTGCAATATGGGTTTTGACATTTTATACTCAAAAATTAGTGCCGTGTCAAAAAGTGCAATTTGTTTTAGCAATTCTCATGCCGGCCTATACAAAAAATGTGCAACATGCAAGTCGACAATTTCCCTCAGAAGCAGTTCAGCTTAGGCTGTGCGTGGTAGGGAAAACGTGAGGAATTTCGAGACTTATCTATTTTGTCGCTTTGTTTTTGTTGTTGTGTAATGCATTCTTTGTTTCCTTTTCAATTCATGGTCATGCTTCCGTCATTTAATTTATATTAAAAAAAAGAAGTCATTCATTTTCTTTGTCATTCCATCCACTGTGGTCACATTGATGAGGTAAAAAAATGAAGGTTGACTACACAAAAAATAGCGAATACAACACAAATTATAAGTCTACTTTGATATATGGATTTTTGCAGAGACCTGGTAACCTCTGAGAATTTTATGTGCACGCCATTCCATACTAGCTGTTTGTGGTATTTCTGCATAGCAAAAAATAATAACGGAGCAAATATTGAGCAACAATATGTTAGAATTTGTTAAGTTTTTTTGGCGTGGGAAATTCTGAAAATTGGAGTTAATCGTGAGTGAATTATAACTGGTGCAAGTATAATTGCAAAAAACATGTCATTCACATTCAGAGAATATTTTGTTGTTTGCTTTTTCATCACTGTCAAGAAAGCATTCAAGTGCAAAGGAAATAATGTTTTTTTTGTGAGTAATATTTTGTTGTTAATTTTTTTTCTCTCTCTGTGATGCACAAACAACGAGCCATTTCGCTTCGAAAAGCTGGAAGATTATTTTGGGTAATTTTTTATGATTATATTTTTTTGGAGTGCACAAACTCTGTGTATAAACTTTTCATCAGAAGCGGAAAGAGTGTTTAGAGAAAAGTGAGAAATTTAGAGAAAAAAGTGTAGCGAGAAGATTATTTCACTTACCGGTTGGAATGATGATACTTTTACGGCAAAGTTAATCTCTTGTTTTCATTTAATATTTTATCAGATACCTTTCCTCCCTCGTTGACTATCTCTCCCCTGCAGGTGATTTGGTGTTTTGCAGTTTATCCAGGTGGATGAAGATATGACAAAGTATCTGTTTCAATATTTAATATCCATCTCGTTCTCAATTTCCCTCACGTCGGAGGTGGACTCTTTTTCCAGGAGAAATTCAATCCGCACATTTACATAAAGTTATTCTGTGCTGGAAAATGTGCTCACATACCAAAAGTCTAGGAGAATGAGGGGATCGTTTACTCACTGGAAATGGTATCCTATGTGGATGACAAGGTTTCGCCAGTTGGAGAGTTGACCTTCTCTTGAAAAAGATGAGAAAACGCCGGCTACACACAGCTTGTCTAGCTTATTTCGCAATATGTCTCTACAACCCAACTCCTCCCAATAACATGCCAACCAATATAATTATTTTTGGGGGCAAGTTCCAGCTCCAGCCAACATTAGGTAACAAGGTTTCCAACCCGCAAAGTCAACAAGAAATGAGATGATTAGTTTTGTGTGTGTGTGTGTGTGTGTGTGGATTTAAAGGCACCACAAAAATGTGGGTTTGCCTTGGTTAAGGATTTTACTGTCAAAACGACCCAGGATTTATTTCAATTGACTCATTTCACTCTGCTTAATTCCCTTTGGTGAAATAGTCCTTTTAAAAGGGTGAAAATCTCTACTTCTCTGGGAGGTATAGTTGTACGATATTTCTCTTTTCCCAAGTCAATAATCAACTTTATTTTCAAGGATGTCACTTTGGATAAATAAAGCAACTTCACTGGAATTGATTGATTATATAAATATTTAGGTAGTTGGCGTATAGTTTATTTATCTACTTGTACGCTTGGGAAGGACTCACTTGGCAAAGTCAACATACAACTTTGTTGGGAGTATGTTTGCGGAAAAAATTGAAAACTTTGTATTTTTCCAAAAGCTTATTTTCGCAAACTTTTATCAATCCTTAGTTTAGCCTCTGGTGAAGAAGCAAACGGCTTTGTTTGTCTGTTTGTGTGATGTTGTGTCTAGCTCCTAAAATATTTTAGTGTTGTCCCTATTTTCGCGTGCAGACGGAAATGACAGATATGTGAAAGAAGAAAGAAAAGTCTGGAAGAAACGTGTTTGCCTGGTTTTATGGCGCAGTGAACTCGTACTGCATTCAAGTTGAGGACTTAAACAAAAAGGATGGGATGCAGTTTATTTTCTTTGTTTGCTCTTGAAACATTCGGGGTTGGACGGCTGGAATGGAATAAATATATATGACTTGAGGAATTTCTCTATTTACAAATTTGCATTTGAATTTTTTTAAATAAACGTTCTGGAAAATGACTCTACAAAAAGTTTACAGCTAGTCAGTATCAATTAATAATTTTCTTTAAGAAGACTCTGCCCGTTTGACTAACTTTTCTGAGAAATACGCACACTCCGAGACGGACATGCATCCAGTCTCAAGTCGCAACTCAGACTGCGGCAGAAGTAAACTTGCATTGAACTAAAACCCCTTTCGCTCTCAACTCAACAGAGAAAGAGTGAGAGGAAGGGAAAATATACGTACTATTCTTTCTCTATCTATCTTGGAGTATGAATGAAGGGAAAGCTTGGAGAAGAAGAAACGTCGTAGTTACTTTTCTCTTCTGAAGAAACTCTCTTCTGCCCATGGAGGGAGTGAGTGAAAGGAAGAGGCATGCTAGCCGAAGGTAAGTGTGAGGAGGTTGGAGTGAAATATATGTAAAAGCAAATAGAGTTTTCCTAGACATTATACAAGTTTCACTTTTCCTCTTAAGTATCCAAGCCATCCAAGTATATCACAAGAGAAACGAGTAAATGATGGTATGCTCTGATATGCACACATGAGCACATATACATTTTAACTATTTACTCTGAGTCCAAAAGCTCTACCACTTTAGTCGAGGGGGCCTTCCTCTATTCTTCAAATAACTTCCAATCCGCTCCCTCCCTCTCTCTCTCGAGTTTGTCAGGCTTTTTGCTTTCCACTCTTTTCTTGCTCCTTGCCTTGCACAGGGAATCATGTCGATGGGAGAAACAATTTTTAAAGTTGTGTTTGCTCGTTTTGTTTCATTTTTGAAAATGTTTTCAAAGTAAGGAAGAATGCAGCATTCTACAGAAAAAAGGACGGGCTGAGAAGCAAACAATTTTGGGGAGCTTGTTTTAATAATGCATTAATCAAACAATGATACACAATTCCATTCTCTGTTTCTCCTGAAAAACTCCAGTCACGGGGAAAAGTTCGAGGAAATGTTGCATTGGCAGCTTGTGACTGGAGTAAAAAGGTATCCATTTGGGAACCGACGGGACAGAGAACTTCTTGGAATTGTATGTTAATGTCCATCCGTACATGAGCATATATTATTATTAGAATTGTGTGTGCTTAGGAGTTATTGCATACCTTCACCTCAGAGCATGACATTTTACATGATATCCGAGACAATGGTGGGAAAATACAAGAGCCGATCCATTTTCAAAACTGGAAAATTAAAATTAGGAAACTGTTAAAAGAAGTTGTAGCCCGATTTATTATTTAAATTTTGTTTTGAAAAAATTT